>CM051240.1:264404765-264529347 GCA_027917425.1 Gastrophryne carolinensis
ACATACCATTGAGCAGGGAAACACGCCGTGATGATGGAAGTGAAAGAGAAACAAACGAACAAAAGCGCATACAGACCAACCAGACGTGGACCCCCCACAGGTAACAACGCCGAGCGCGTTCATAGTGTCTCCTGCACTACTTCAAGGGCGAGTGAATTGATTAATAGGTGGGTTTAGCACATTTTTCGTTGTATTTTTGCATCTGAGGGCATATTAGTTATAGTATATAGGATTTGGATACACATCTTTAATGGAGAGTACTTTACTCTTTGCACTGAGACAGACCTCCAGCGCCCCCTTGTGGTTTTAAATGTTTATGTCATGTAGTTGTTATTGTATAGTCTTAATGTTCATTGTGATTCATTGTGATTGTAAATATATGTAATTTGAATTAATTTTAAAGTGGTGCAACTGTTCCATCCTTGGCACTTTTTAGAGGGTACTGTGGGCGTCCCTCTTTTCTTGCAGTGTATTGAGTTTTGAGTGCTGGGATCGGTGTGCACACTATTATTGGCTTTATTGTTGACTTACCATTTGGCTTATAGACTGGTGCAACTTTTCTAGCTTGTCTAAAACTTGTCTTCTGTATTCCGCCCACAATAAGATTGTAAGCTCCTGCGCTCTACATCCTTCCTTGTTCTCTTGGCTCCATCGGTGATTGGAGGCGGGGTGCATTCACACTGAGTGCTCTTAGCTCAGCACTGACAGTCTGGAGCTGTTGTGGGAGCAGCAGAAATGGTGAATATCTCGGCGTGCTCTCCTAATGTACAGACAATGCAAACACAAGGTGGAGTCTAAGGCTACAAACCTCAATAACCACCAATAAAGGGAGCGCAACAAAAAAACATTTAAACAATCATTTTATTGATAGTACAAAAAACTCACTTAAAATCTACATATACACAAAGACACTTAAACACAGCTGCTGCCCCAATCTGCATCTAATGATGAAACAAGCCACGGGCGGATGATGAGACAAGCCACAGGCGGATGATGAGACAAGCCACAGGCGGATGATCAAACAAGCCACAGGCGGATGATGAGACAAGCCACGGGCGGATGATGAGACAAGCCACAGGCAGATGATGAAACAAGCCACGGGCGGATGATGAAGAAACAAGCCACAGGCGGATGATGAGACAAGCCACAGGCGGATGATGAAACAAGCCACAGGCGGATGATGAAACACGCCACAGCCGGATGATGAAACAAGCCACAGCCGGATGATGAAGAAACAAGCCACAGGCGGATGATGAAACAAGCCACAGGCGGATGATGAAACACGGCACAGGTGGATGATGAAACAAGCCACAGGCGGATGATGAAACACGGCACAGGCGGATGATGAAACAAGCCACAGGCGGATGATGATGAAACAAGCCACGGGCGGATGATGAAACAAGCCACGGGCGGATGATGAAACAAGCCACGGGCGGATGATGAGACAAGCCACGGACGGATGATGAGACAAGCCACGGGCGGATGATGAGACAAGCCACGGGCGGATGATGAGACAAGCCACGGGCGGATGATGAGACAAGCCACGGGCGGATGATGAAACAAGCCACGGGCGGATGATGAAACAAGCCACGGGCGGATGATGAGACAAGCCACGGGCGGATGATGAGACAAGCCACGGGCGGATGATGAGACAAGCCACGGGCGGATGATGAGACAAGCCACGGGCGGATGATGAAACAAGCCACGGGCGGATGATGAGACAAGCCACGGGCGGATGATGAGACAAGCCACGGGCGGATGATGAGACAAGCCACGGGCGGATGATGAGACAAGCCACGGGCGGATGATGAGACAAGCCACGGGCGGATGATGAAACACGCCACGGGCGGATGATGAAACACGCCACGGGCAGGTGATGAAACAAGCCACAGGCGGATGATGAAACAAGCCACAGGCGGATGATGAAACAAGCCACGGGCGGATGATGAAGAAACAAGCCACGGGCGGATGATGAAACACGCCACAGGCGGATGATGAAACAAGCCACAGGCGGATGATGAAACAAGCCACAGGCGGATGATGAAACAAGCCATAGGCGGATGATGAAACAAGCCATAGGCGGATGATGAAACAAGCCACAGGTGGATGATGAAGAAACAAGCCACGGGCGGATGATGAGACAAGCCACGGGCGGATGATGAAACAAGCCACGGGCGGATGATGAAACAAGCCACGGGCGGATGATGAAACACGCCACGGGCGGATGATGAAACAAGCCACGGGCGGATGAAGAAACAAGCCACAGGCGGATGAAGAAACAAGCCACGGGCGGATGATGAAACAAGCCACGGGCGGATGATGAAACAAGCCACGGGCGGATGAAGAAACAAGCCACGGGCGGATGATGAAACAAGCCACGGGCGGATGAAGAAACAAGCCACGGGCGGATGATGAAACAAGCCACGGGCGGATGATGAAACTAGCCACAGGCGGATGATGAAACACGCCATAGGCGGATGATGAAACAAGCCACAGGCGGATGAAGAAACAAGCCACAGGCGGATGATGAAACACGCCATAGGCGGATGATGAAACAAACCACGGGCGGATGATGAAGAAACAAGCCACAGGCGGATGATGAAACAAGCCACAGGCGGATGAAGAAACAAGCCACGGGCGGATGATGAGACAAGCCACGGGCGGATGATGAAACAAGCCACGGGCGGATGATGAAACAAGCCACGGGCGGATGATGAAACAAGCCACGGGCGGATGATGAGACAAGCCACGGGCGGATGATGAAACAAGCCACAGGCGGATGATGAAACACGCCACAGGCAGGTGATGAAACAAGCCACAGGCGGATGATGAAACAAGCCACAGGCGGATGATGAAACAAGCCACAGGCGGATGATGAAGAAACAAGCCACGGGCGGATGATGAAACAAGCCACGGGCGGATGATGAAACAAGCCACGGGCGGATGATGAAACTAGCCACAGGCGGATGATGAAGAAACAAGCCACGGGCGGATGATGAGACAAGCCACGGGCGGATGATGAGACAAGCCACGGGCGGATGATGAAACAAGCCACGGGCGGATGATGAAACAAGCCACAGGTGGATGATGAAGAAACAAGCCACGGGCGGATGATGAGACAAGCCACGGGCGGATGATGAGACAAGCCACGGGCGGATGATGAGACAAGCCACGGGCGGATGATGAAACAAGCCACGGGCGGATGATGAAACACGCCACAGGCAGGTGATGAAACAAGCCACAGGCGGATGATGAAACAAGCCACAGGCGGATGATGAAGAAACAAGCCACGGGCGGATGATGAAGAAACAAGCCACGGGCGGATGATGAAACAAGCCACGGGCGGATGATGAAACTAGCCACGGGCGGATGATGAAGAAACAAGCCACGGGCGGATGATGAAACACGCCACAGGCGGATGATGAAACAAGCCACAGGCGGATGATGAAACAAGCCACAGGCGGATGATGAAACAAGCCATAGGCGGATGATGAAACAAGCCATAGGCGGATGATGAAACAAGCCATAGGCGGATGATGAAACAAGCCACAGGTGGATGATGAAGAAACAAGCCACGGGCGGATGATGAGACAAGCCACGGGCGGATGATGAGACAAGCCACGGGCGGATGATGAAACAAGCCACGGGCGGATGAAGAAACAAGCCACGGGCGGATGATGAAACAAGCCACGGGCGGATGATGAAACAAGCCACGGGCGGATGATGAAACAAGCCACGGGCGGATGAAGAAACAAGCCACGGGCGGATGATGAAACACGCCATAGGCGGATGATGAAACAAGCCACAGGCGGATGAAGAAACAAGCCACAGGCGGATGATGAAACACGCCATAGGCGGATGATGAAACAAACCACGGGCGGATGATGAAGAAACAAGCCACAGGTGGATGATGAAACAAGCCACAGGCGGATGAAGAAACAAGCCACGGGCGGATGATGAGACAAGCCACGGGCGGATGATGAAACAAGCCACGGGCGGATGATGAAACAAGCCACGGGCGGATGATGAGACAAGCCACAGGCGGATGATGAAACAAGCCACAGGCGGATGATGAAACAAGCCACAGGCGGATGATGAAACAAGCCATAGGCGGATGATGAAACAAGCCATAGGCGGATGATGAAACAAGCCACAGGCGGATGAAGAAACAAGCCACGGGCGGATGATGAGACAAGCCACGGGCGGATGATGAAACAAGCCACGGGCGGATGATGAAACAAGCCACGGGCGGATGATGAAACAAGCCACAGGCGGATGATGAAACAAGCCACAGGCGGATGATGAAACAAGCCATAGGCGGATGATGAAACAAGCCATAGGCGGATGATGAAACAAGCCATAGGCGGATGATGAAACAAGCCACAGGTGGATGATGAAGAAACAAGCCACGGGCGGATGATGAGACAAGCCACGGGCGGATGATGAAACAAGCCACGGGCGGATGATGAAACAAGCCACGGGCGGATGATGAAACAAGCCACGGGCGGATGAAGAAACAAGCCACGGGCGGATGATGAAACAAGCCACAGGCGGATGATGAAACAAGCCACAGGCGGATGAAGAAACAAGCCACAGGCGGATGATGAAACACGCCATAGGCGGATGATGAAACAAACCACGGGCGGATGATGAAGAAACAAGCCACAGGCGGATGATGAAACAAGCCACGGGCGGATGAAGAAACAAGCCACGGGCGGATGATGAGACAAGCCACGGGCGGATGATGAGACAAGCCACGGGCGGATGATGAAACAAATGAGACAAGCCACGGGCGGATGATGAAACAAGCCACATGCGGATGATGAAACAAGCCACAGGCGGATGATGAAACAAGCCACAGGCGGATGATGAAACAAGCCACGGGCGGATGATGAAACAAGCCACGGGCGGATGATGAAACAAGCCACAGGCGGATGATGAAACAAGCCACAGGCGGATGAAGAAACAAGCCACAGGCGGATGATGAAACACGCCATAGGCGGATGATGAAACAAACCACGGGCGGATGATGAAGAAACAAGCCACAGGTGGATGATGAAACAAGCCACAGGCGGATGAAGAAACAAGCCACGGGCGGATGATGAGACAAGCCACGGGCGGATGATGAAACAAGCCACGGGCGGATGATGAAACAAGCCACGGGCGGATGATGAGACAAGCCACAGGCGGATGATGAAACAAGCCACAGGCGGATGATGAAACAAGCCACAGGCGGATGATGAAACAAGCCATAGGCGGATGATGAAACAAGCCATAGGCGGATGATGAAACAAGCCATAGGCGGATGATGAAACAAGCCACAGGTGGATGATGAAGAAACAAGCCACGGGCGGATGATGAGACAAGCCACGGGCGGATGATGAAACAAGCCATGGGCGGATGATGAAACAAGCCACGGGCGGATGATGAAACAAGCCACGGGCGGATGAAGAAACAAGCCACGGGCGGATGATGAAACAAGCCATAGGCGGATGATGAAACAAGCCACAGGCGGATGAAGAAACAAGCCACAGGCGGATGATGAAACACGCCATAGGCGGATGATGAAACAAACCACGGGCGGATGATGAAGAAACAAGCCACAGGCGGATGATGAAACAAGCCACGGGCGGATGAAGAAACAAGCCACGGGCGGATGATGAGACAAGCCACGGGCGGATGATGAGACAAGCCACGGGCGGATGATGAAACAAATGAGACAAGCCACGGGCGGATGATGAAACAAGCCACATGCGGATGATGAAACAAGCCACAGGCGGATGATGAAACAAGCCACAGGCGGATGATGAAACAAGCCACGGGCGGATGATGAAACAAGCCACGGGCGGATGATGAATCAAGCCACAGGCGGATGATGAAACAAGCCACAGGCGGATGATGAAGAAACAAGCCACGGGCGGATGATGAAACAAGCCACAGGCGGATGATGAAACAAGCCACGGGCGGATGATGAAACAAGCCACAGGCGGATGATGAAACAAGCCACAGGCGGATGATGAAACAAGCCATAGGCGGATGATGAAACAAGCCATAGGCGGATGATGAAACAAGCCATAGGCGGATGATGAAACAAGCCACAGGTGGATGATGAAGAAACAAGCCACGGGCGGATGATGAGACAAGCCACGGGCGGATGATGAAACAAGCCATGGGCGGATGATGAAACAAGCCACGGGCGGATGATGAAACAAGCCACGGGCGGATGAAGAAACAAGCCACGGGCGGATGATGAAACAAGCCATAGGCGGATGATGAAACAAGCCACAGGCGGATGAAGAAGAAACAAGCCACAGGCGGATGATGAAACACGCCATAGGCGGATGATGAAACAAACCACGGGCGGATGATGAAGAAACAAGCCACAGGCGGATGATGAAACAAGCCACGGGCGGATGAAGAAACAAGCCACGGGCGGATGATGAGACAAGCCACGGGCGGATGATGAGACAAGCCACGGGCGGATGATGAAACAAATGAGACAAGCCACGGGCGGATGATGAAACAAGCCACATGCGGATGATGAAACAAGCCACAGGCGGATGATGAAACAAGCCACAGGCGGATGATGAAACAAGCCACGGGCAGATGATGAAACAAGCCACGGGCGGATGATGAAACAAGCCACGGGCGGATGATGAAACAAGCCACAGGCGGATGATGAAACAAGCCACAGGCGGATGAAGAAACAAGCCACAGGCGGATGATGAAACACGCCATAGGCGGATGATGAAACAAACCACGGGCGGATGATGAAGAAACAAGCCACAGGTGGATGATGAAACAAGCCACAGGCGGATGAAGAAACAAGCCACGGGCGGATGATGAGACAAGCCACGGGCGGATGATGAAACAAGCCACGGGCGGATGATGAAACAAGCCACGGGCGGATGATGAGACAAGCCACGGGCGGATGATGAAACAAGCCACAGGCGGATGATGAAACAAGCCACAGGCGGATGATGAAACAAGCCATAGGCGGATGATGAAACAAGCCATAGGCGGATGATGAAACAAGCCACAGGCGGATGAAGAAACAAGCCACGGGCGGATGATGAGACAAGCCACGGGCGGATGATGAAACAAGCCACGGGCGGATGATGAAACAAGCCACGGGCGGATGATGAAACAAGCCACAGGCGGATGATGAAACAAGCCACAGGCGGATGATGAAACAAGCCATAGGCGGATGATGAAACAAGCCATAGGCGGATGATGAAACAAGCCACAGGTGGATGATGAAGAAACAAGCCACGGGCGGATGATGAGACAAGCCACGGGCGGATGATGAAACAAGCCACGGGCGGATGATGAGACAAGCCACGGGCGGATGATGAAACAAGCCATGGGCGGATGATGAAACAAGCCACGGGCGGATGATGAAACAAGCCACGGGCGGATGAAGAAACAAGCCACGGGCGGATGATGAAACAAGCCATAGGCGGATGATGAAACAAGCCACAGGCGGATGAAGAAACAAGCCACAGGCGGATGATGAAACACGCCATAGGCGGATGATGAAACAAACCACGGGCGGATGATGAAGAAACAAGCCACAGGCGGATGATGAAACAAGCCACGGGCGGATGAAGAAACAAGCCACGGGCGGATGATGAGACAAGCCACGGGCGGATGATGAGACAAGCCACGGGCGGATGATGAAACAAATGAGACAAGCCACGGGCGGATGATGAAACAAGCCACATGCGGATGATGAAACAAGCCACAGGCGGATGATTAAACAAGCCACAGGCGGATGATGAAACAAGCCACGGGCAGATGATGAAACAAGCCACGGGCGGATGATGAAACAAGCCACGGGCGGATGATGAATCAAGCCACAGGCGGATGATGAAACAAGCCACAGGCGGATGATGAAGAAACAAGCCACGGGCGGATGATGAAACAAGCCACGGGCGGATGATGAAACAAGCCACGGGCGGATGATGAAACAAGCCACAGGCGGATGATGAAACAAGCCACAGGCGGATGATGAAACAAGCCATAGGCGGATGATGAAACAAGCCATAGGCGGATGATGAAACAAGCCATAGGCGGATGATGAAACAAGCCACAGGTGGATGATGAAGAAACAAGCCACGGGCGGATGATGAGACAAGCCACGGGCGGATGATGAAACAAGCCATGGGCGGATGATGAAACAAGCCACGGGCGGATGATGAAACAAGCCACGGGCGGATGAAGAAACAAGCCACGGGCGGATGATGAAACAAGCCATAGGCGGATGATGAAACAAGCCACAGGCGGATGAAGAAACAAGCCACAGGCGGATGATGAAACAAGCCACAGGCGGATGATGAAACAAGCCACGGGCGGATGAAGAAACAAGCCACGGGCGGATGATGAGACAAGCCACGGGCGGATGATGAGACAAGCCACGGGCGGATGATGAAACAAATGAGACAAGCCACGGGCGGATGATGAAACAAGCCACATGCGGATGATGAAACAAGCCACAGGCGGATGATGAAACAAGCCACAGGCGGATGATGAAACAAGCCACGGGCAGATGATGAAACAAGCCACGGGCGGATGATGAAACAAGCCACGGGCGGATGATGAAACAAGCCACAGGCGGATGATGAAACAAGCCACAGGCGGATGAAGAAACAAGCCACAGGCGGATGATGAAACACGCCATAGGCGGATGATGAAACAAACCAGGGGCGGATGATGAAGAAACAAGCCACAGGTGGATGATGAAACAAGCCACAGGCGGATGAAGAAACAAGCCACGGGCGGATGATGAGACAAGCCACGGGCGGATGATGAAACAAGCCACGGGCGGATGATGAGACAAGCCACGGGCGGATGATGAGACAAGCCACGGGCGGATGATGAGACAAGCCACAGGCGGATGATGAAACAAGCCACAGGCGGATGATGAAACAAGCCATAGGCGGATGATGAAACAAGCCATAGGCGGATGATGAAACAAGCCACAGGCGGATGAAGAAACAAGCCACGGGCGGATGATGAGACAAGCCACGGGCGGATGATGAAACAAGCCACGGGCGGATGATGAAACAAGCCACGGGCGGATGATGAAACAAGCCACAGGCGGATGATGAAACAAGCCACAGGCGGATGATGAAACAAGCCATAGGCGGATGATGAAACAAGCCATAGGCGGATGATGAAACAAGCCACAGGTGGATGATGAAGAAACAAGCCACGGGCGGATGATGAGACAAGCCACGGGCGGATGATGAAACAAGCCATGGGCGGATGATGAAACAAGCCACGGGCGGATGATGAAACAAGCCACGGGCGGATGAAGAAACAAGCCACGGGCGGATGATGAAACAAGCCATAGGCGGATGATGAAACAAGCCACAGGCGGATGAAGAAACAAGCCACAGGCGGATGAAGAAACAAGCCACAGGCGGATGATGAAACACGCCATAGGCGGATGATGAAACAAACCACGGGCGGATGATGAAGAAACAAGCCACAGGCGGATGATGAAACAAGCCACGGGCGGATGAAGAAACAAGCCACGGGCGGATGATGAGACAAGCCACGGGCGGATGATGAGACAAGCCACGGGCGGATGATGAAACAAATGAGACAAGCCACGGGCGGATGATGAAACAAGCCACATGCGGATGATGAAACAAGCCACAGGCGGATGATGAAACAAGCCACAGGCGGATGATGAAACAAGCCACGGGCAGATGATGAAACAAGCCACGGGCGGATGATGAAACAAGCCACGGGCGGATGATGAAACAAGCCACAGGCGGATGATGAAACAAGCCACAGGCGGATGATGAAGAAACAAGCCACGGGCGGATGATGAAACAAGCCACGGGCGGATGATGAAACAAGCCACGGGCGGATGATGAAACTAGCCACAGGCGGATGATGAAGAAACAAGCCACGGGCGGATGATGAAACACGCCACAGGCGGATGATGAAACAAGCCACAGGCGGATGATGAAACAAGCCATAGGCGGATGATGAAACAAGCCATAGGCGGATGATGAAACAAGCCATAGGCGGATGATGAAACAAGCCACAGGTGGATGATGAAGAAACAAGCCACGGGCGGATGATGAGACAAGCCACGGGCGGATGATGAGACAAGCCACGGGCGGATGATGAAACAAGCCACGGGCGGATGATGAAACAAGCCACGGGCGGATGATGAAACAAGCCACAGGCGGATGATGAAACAAGCCACGGGCGGATGATGAAACAAGCCAGGGGCAGATGATGAAACAAGCCAGGGGCAGATGATGAAACAAGCCAGGGGCGGATGATGAAACACTCTACGGGCGGCTGATGAAACAAGCCACAGGCGGATGATGAAACAAGCCAGGGGCAGATGATGAAACAAGCCAGGGGCGGATGATGAAACAAGCCAGGGGCGGATGATGAAACAAGCCACGGGCAGATGATGAAACAAGCCACGGGCGGATGATGAAACACTCTACGGGCGGCTGATGAAACAAGCCACAGGCGGATGATGAAACAAGCCACGGGCGGATGATGAAACACTCTACGGGCGGCTGATGAAACAAGCCACAGGCGGATGATGAAACAAGCCATAGGCGGATGATGAAACAAGCCAGGGGCGGATGATGAAACAAGCCACGGGCGGATGATGAAACACGCCACGGGCGGATGATGAAACAAGCCAGGGGCGGATGATGAAACAAGCCAGGGGCGGATGATGAAACAAGCCACGGGCGGATGATGAAACAAGCCAGGGGCGGATGATGAAACAAGCCAGGGGCAGATGATGAAACAAGCCAGGGGCGGATGATGAAACAAGCCACGGGCGGATGATGAAACAAGCCAGGGGCGGATGATGAAACAAGCCAGGGGCGGATGATGAAACAAGCCACGGGCGGATGATGAAACACTCTACGGGCGGCTGATGAAACAAGCCACAGGCGGATGATGAAACAAGCCACGGGCGGATGATGAAACACTCTACGGGCGGCTGATGAAACAAGCCACAGGCGGATGATGAAACAAGCCATAGGCAGATGATGAAACACGCCACAGGCGGATGATGAAACAAGCCACAGGCGGATGATGAAACACGCCACAGGCGGATGATGAAACAAGCCACAGGCGGATGATGAAACAAGCCACGGGCGGGTGATGAAACAAGCCACGGGCGGATGATGAAACAAGCCACGGGCGGATGATGAAACAAGCCACGGGCGGATGATGAAACAAGCCACAGGCGAATGATGAAACACGCCACAGGCGGATGATGAAACAAGCCACGGGCGGATGATGAAACACGCCACGGGCGGATGATGAAACAAGCCACGGGCGGATGATGAAACACTCTACGGGCGGCTGATGAAACAAGCCACGGGCGGATGATGAAACAAGCCATAGGCAGATGATGAAACACGCCACAGGCGGATGATGAAACAAGCCACAGGCGGATGATGAAACAAGCCACAGGCGGGTGATGAAACACGCCACAGGCGGATGATGAAACAAGCCACGGGCGGATGATGAAACAAGCCACGGGCGGGTGATGAAACAAGCCACGGGCGGATGATGAAACAAGCCACGGGCGGATGATGAAACAAGCCACAGGCGGATGATGAAACACGCCACAGGCGGATGATGAAACAAGCCACGGGCGGATGATGAAACACGCCACGGGCGGATGATGAAACAAGCCACGGGCGGATGATGAAACAAGCCACGGGCGTATGATGAAACAAGCCAGGGGCGGATGATGAAACAAGCCAGGGGCAGATGATGAAACAAGCCACGGGCGGATGATGAAACAAGCCACGGGCGGATGATGAAACAAGCCAGGGGCGGATGATGAAACAAGCCAGGGGCAGATGATGAAACAAGCCAGGGGCAGATGATGAAACAAGCCACAGGCGGGTGATGAAACAAGCCACAGGCGGATGATGAAACAAGCCAGGGGCAGATGATGAAACACGCCACAGGCGGATGATGAAACAAGCCACAGGCGGATGATGAAACAAGCCACGGGCGGATGATGAAACAAGCCACGGGCGGATGATGAAACAAGCCACGGGCGGATGATGAAACAAGCCACAGGCGGATGATGAAACACGCCACAGGCGGATGATGAAACAAGCCACAGGCGGATGATGAAACACGCCACAGGCGGATGATGAAACAAGCCACAGGCGGATGATGAAACACGCCACAGGCGGATGATGAAACAAGCCACGGGCGGATGATGAAACACGCCACGGGCGGATGATGAAACAAGCCACGGGCGGATGATGAAACACTCTACGGGCGGCTGATGAAACAAGCCACGGGCGGATGATGAAACAAGCCATAGGCAGATGATGAAACACGCCACAGGCGGATGATGAAACAAGCCACAGGCGGATGATGAAACAAGCCACAGGCGGGTGATGAAACACGCCACAGGCGGATGATGAAACAAGCCACGGGCGGATGATGAAACAAGCCACGGGCGGGTGATGAAACAAGCCACGGGCGGATGATGAAACAAGCCACGGGCGGATGATGAAACAAGCCACAGGCGGATGATGAAACACGCCACAGGCGGATGATGAAACAAGCCACGGGCGGATGATGAAACAAGCCACAGGCGGATGATGAAACAAGCCAGGGGCAGATGATGAAACACGCCACAGGCGGATGATGAAACAAGCCACAGGCGGATGATGAAACAAGCCACAGGCGGATGATGAAACAAGCCACGGGCGGATGATGAAACAAGCCACGGGCGGATGATGAAACAAGCCACGGGCGGATGATGAAACAAGCCACGGCGGATGATGAAACACGCCACAGGCGGATGATGAAACACGCCACAGGCGGATGATGAAACAAGCCACGGGCGGATGATGAAACACTCTACGGGCGGCTGATGAAACAAGCCACGGGCGGATGATGAAACAAGCCACAGGCAGATGATGAAACACGCCACAGGCGGATGATGAAACAAGCCACAGGCGGATGATGAAACAAGCCACAGGCGGGTGATGAAACACGCCACAGGCGGATGATGAAACAAGCCACGGGCGGATGATGAAACAAGCCACGGGCGGGTGATGAAACAAGCCACGGGCGGATGATGAAACAAGCCACGGGCGGATGATGAAACAAGCCACAGGCGGATGATGAAACACGCCACAGGCGGATGATGAAACAAGCCACAGGCGGATGATGAAACACGCCACAGGCGGATGATGAAACAAGCCACGGGCGGATGATGAAACAAGCCACGGGCGGATGATGAAACAAGCCAGGGGCAGATGATGAAACAAGCCAGGGGCGGATGATGAAACAAGCCACGGGCGGATGATGAAACAAGCCACGGGCGGATGATGAAACAAGCCAGGGGCAGATGATGAAACAAGCCAGGGGCAGATGATGAAACAAGCCAGGGGCAGATGATGAAACAAGCCAGGGGCAGATGATGAAACAAGCCAGGGGCAGATGATGAAACAAGCCACAGGCGGATGATGAAACAAGCCACAGGCGGATGATGAAACACGCCACAGGCGGATGATGAAACAAGCCACGGGCGGATGATGAAACACGCCACGGGCGGATGATGAAACAAGCCACGGGCGGATGATGAAACAAGCCACGGGCGGATGATGAAACAAGCCACGGGCGGATGATGAAACAAGCCATAGGCAGATGATGAAACAAGCCACGGGCGGATGATGAAACAAGCCACGGGCGGATGATGAAACAAGCCACAGGCAGATGATGAAACAAGCCACAGGCGGGTGATGAAACAAGCCACAGGCGGATGATGAAACAAGCCACGGGCGGATGATGAAACAAGCCACGGGCGGATGATGAAACAAGCCACAGGCGGGTGATGAAACAAGCCACAGGCGGATGATGAAACAAGCCACAGGCGGATGATGAAACAAGCCACAGGCGGGTGATGAAACAAGCCACAGGCGGATGATGAAACACGCCACAGGCGGATGATGAAACAAGCCACAGGCGGATGATGAAACAAGCCACAGGCGGATGATGAAACAAACCACGGGCGGATGATGAAACAAACCACGGGCGGATGATGAAACAAGCCACGGGCAGATGATGAAACACGCCACAGGCGGATGATGAAACAAGCCACAGGCGGATGATGAAACAAGCCATAGGCGGCTGATGAAACAAGCCACAGGCAGATGATGAAACAAGCCATAGGCGGATGATGAAACAAGCCACGGGCGGATGATGAAACAAGCCACGGGCGGATGATGAAACAAGCCACAGGCAGATGATGAAACAAGCCATAGGCAGATGATGAAACACGCCACAGGCGGGTGATGAAACAAGCCACAGGCAGATGATGAAACAAGCCAGGGGCAGATGATGAAACAAGCCACGGGCGGATGATGAAACCAGCCACGGGCGGATGATGAAACAAGCCACGGGCGGATGATGAAACAAGCCACGGGCGGATGATGAGACAAGCCACAGGCAGATGATGAAACAAGCCATAGGCAGATGATGAAACACGCCACAGGCGGGTGATGAAACAAGCCACAGGCGGATGATGAAACAAGCCACGGGCGGATGATGAAACCAGCCACGGGCGGATGATGAAACAAGCCACAGGCAGATGATGAATCAAGCCACAGGCAGATATGTCATCTTAACAGTGGGGAAGGAGGCTGAGGGGCTGCAGGAGTACAAATCACCTGCACACGCGGCTTCCCGTGCCGCTTCTTGCTTGGGTGGGGGGACCGTATGTGTGGCCTGATGTCCCTTTTATACTCACCCCCGCCCCTGTGCCCCCGACGCAGCGCCGTACACAAAGACAGCAGCGTGCACCCTCACAGCCGCCGCCCGCATCAACAACGATCCAGTGACGGAGCTGGAGCGCCTCTGTCACGCCCCCCCGCGCACCTCACAGCTGTCAAGACCAGGGCCTGAGGATACGTTGTGCACAGAAGCAGGTAAGGAGGGGTAAGGTGAGTATAGTTTGCCCTGGTGGATAATGGAGGATGAGGTCTATGGCTGGAGGAAGCAGGATCTTATGGCAGCTCCACATGCTGCTCCTGATATCATCATTCTGGTCAGGGGGAGCGCGACTCCATGGACTAGGGAAGGAAGTGATGGGGAAAGGTGAGTACAGTATGCAGCTCTCCTGGTGCCTCTATGGCCTCATCCTATTGGAGGTAACTGTTTCCAGCACACGGGGGCGCTATATGCCTCACACACTGCCCTGGAGGATCCTCCTGCATGTCATGCGGTTGCAGGGGAGGCAGCGGCACCTCCTCTGGTGTCCCCGGGAATTACAGATACAGCGTCAGGTAATTCTTGTGATGTCCAATGAGAGAAGAGGAGCTGGTCCGCCAGCCAATAGGAAGGCAGCAGAGTGAGCTTGATGGCTACCATAGGAATTCACTTCTGAAAGAAATACTTTAAAGCAGACCTTCACCCTGAATAAGAGCCTATCTTATATATTTCCCACACCCTGTACATACAGATTGCTCACATTAATCCGGACCTTCACCCTGAATAAGAGCCTATCTTATATGTTTCCCCCACCCTGTACATACAGATTGCTCACATTAATCCAGGCCTTCACCCTGAATAAGAGCCTATCTTATACGTTTCCCACACCCTGTACATACAGATTGCCACATTAATCCGGACCTTCACTCTGAATAAGAGCCTATCTTATATATTTCCCACACCCTGTACATACAGATTGCTCACATTAATCCAGGCCTTCACCCTGAATAAGAGCCTATCTTATATGTTTCCCACACTCTGTACATACAGATTGCCCACATTAATCCAGACCTTCACCCTGAATAAGAGCCTATCTTATATGTTTCCCACACCCTGTACATACAGATTGCTCACATTAATCCGGACCTTCACCCTGAATAAGAGCCTATCTTATATGTTTCCCACACTCTGTACATACAGATTGCTCACATTAATCCGGACCCTCACCCTGAATAAGAGCCTATCTTATATGTTTCCCACACTCTGTACATACAGATTGCCCACATTAATCCAGACCTTCACCCTGAATAAGAGCCTATCTTATATGTTTCCCACACCCTGTACATACAGATTGCTCACATTAATCCGGACCTTCACCCTGAATAAGAGCCTATCTTATATGTTTCCCACACCCTGTACATACAGATTGCTCACATTAATCCGGACCTTCACCCTGAATAAGAGCCTATCTTATATATTTCCCACACCCTGTACATACAGATTGCTCACATTAATCCAGGCCTTCACCCTGAATAAGAGCCTATCTTATATGTTTCCCACACTCTGTACATACAGATTGCTCACATTAATCCGGACCTTCACCCTGAATAAGAGCCTATCTTATATGTTTCCCACACTCTGTACATACAGATTGCCCACATTAATCCAGACCTTCACCCTGAATAAGAGCCTATCTTATATGTTTCCCACACTCTGTACATACAGATTGCCCACATTAATCCAGACCTTCACCCTGAATAAGAGCCTATCTTATATGTTTCCCACACCCTGTACATACAGATTGCTCACATTAATCCGGACCTTCACCCTGAATAAGAGCCTATCTTATATGTTTCCCACACCCTGTACATACAGATTGCCCACATTAATCCGGACCTTCACCCTGAATAAGAGTCTATCTTATATGTTTCCCACACTCTGTACATACAGATTGCCCACATTAATCCGGACCTTCACCCTGATTAAGAGCCTATCTTATATGTTTCCCACACCCTGTACATACAGATTGCTCACATTAATCCGGACCTTCACCCTGAATAAGAGCCTATCTTATATGTTTCCCACACCCTGTACATACAGATTGCCCACATTAATCCGGACCCTCACCCTGAATAAGAGCCTATCTTATATGTTTCCCCCACCCTGTACATATAGATTGCTCACATTAATCCGGACCTTCACCCTGAATAAGAGCCTATCTTATATGTTTCCCACACCCTGTACATACAGATTGCTCACATTAATCCGGACCTTCACCCTGAATAAGAGCCTATCTTATATGTTTCCCACACCCTGTACATACAGATTGCTCACATTAATCCGGACCTTCACCCTGAATAAGAGCCTATCTTATATGTTTCCCACACCCTGTACATACAGATTGCCCACATTAATCCAGACCCTCTCCATGAATAAGAGCCTATCTTATATGTTTCCCACACCCTGTACATACAGATTGCCCACATTAATCCGGACCCTCACCCTGAATAAGAGTCTATCTTATATGTTTCCCACACCCTGTACATACAGATTGCCCACATTAATCCGGACCCTCACCCTGAATAAGAGCCTATCTTATATGTTTCCCACACCCTGTACATACAGATTGCCCACATTAATCCGGACCCTCACCCTGAATAAGAGCCTATCTTATATGTTTCCCACACCCTGTACATACAGATTGCTCACATTAAAAATCATCCTACCTGCATCTACTGCATGTTATAAGCCCAAGATGGCGGCTCACGGGACATTAGGCAGTCTGCAAACAGGAAGTGTCTTCTGACTTTGCCGCTCTGCATTCTGTGATTGCTGACCTTTCCCTAAACCCCAGCTCTGCTCCGTCTGAGCAAAGCACAGCTATAACCCCGCCCCCTGCACTTTATCCCGCTCTCCTCTCCTCAGTAACTGTGATGTTTTTGAGTCAAGATGGCGGCGCCCGTATCCTAAAGTCCTGAACAGAGTTGCAGCCTAGTGGGGGAAAGAATAATAAGTAAGTGACTAAAAACTTTAAATATATTAATTTTAGATGCTGGGGAATCGTTTTATAAGGGTTCGGGCTTTTCATTAAATCATGGTGAAGCTTTTCTATCATTGGTTACAGGGTTTTGGTGCAGCACAGCTCCTCACCTGAACATACTTGGATTTCTTGTATCCTTTTCAGATTATACCCCCCCCCATACTCCATGTATTGTGTGTGTATATATATATATGTATATATCTGTTTTATATGTATATTTTTTGTAATGTCATTTTCTCTCTATGAAATATAAAACTGTTTTTCTGCAAATCAAATTTATTGGTGTGCGCCTAGCTATCTATTGGTTAATGGTATAGTCGGGGTCCCCCCATACGTACAGCTGGGGGGGGGCTGTAATTATTTCCCCTGTATACAGTATACATGGTGCAGGGCTGCCCTGATATTAGAAGTCTCAGTACTGCTGTTTATATAGCACCACCCTTTTCCGTAGCGTTGTACAAGGCAGGGATACATGTGTGTTGTCACGGTAACCCTGCCTGTCAGTATAAGGCTCGCAGTGTGATTTCCTGGAAGCTTCGCTGGCATTGCGCCATTATATGAATAACCAGAAGTCGGGGAGAAATGACTGTGGGGGCAAAATCAGGGTCACCCCCTAATGTGAGCGGCCATGTCTGGAGCCGGGATCAGGAGGGCACCCAGTGACAGTTACACACTGCACATGAGCCATCAGCTGGGCCCCAATGGAAACAATAATTGTCTGTCACTTCATAAAAGTAAAAAAGGAATTAATGGTGACCCAGAGCTGGGAGGGTCATGTATGTGCTGCTGGGGGTCAGGCTGGGTGACAGGTGCACTTTAAATTATAAAGAGCTTACATTCTATTAGGGTATAAGGGAGGATACAGGAGGAGAAGAGCTTACACTCTATTAGGGTATAAGGGAGGATACAGGAGGAGAAGAGCTTACAATCTATTAGGGTATAAGGGAGGATACAGGAGGAGAAGAGCTTACACTCTATTAGGGTATAAGGGAGGATACAGAAGGAGAAGAGCTTACACTCTATTAGGGTATAAGGGAGGATACAGGAGGAGAAGAGCTTACACTCTATTAGGGTATAAGGGAGGATACAGTGGGAGAAGAGCTTACACTCTATTAGGGTATAAGGGAGGATACAGAAGGAGAAGAGCTTACACTCTATTAGGGTATAAGGGAGGATACAGGAGGAGAAGAGCTTACACTCTATTAGGGTATAAGGGGGGATACAGGAGGAGAAGAGCTTACACTCTATTAGGGTATAAGGGAGGATACAGGAGGAGAAGAGCTTACACTCTATTAGGGTATAAGGGAGGATACAGGAGGAGAAGAGCTTACACTCTATTAGGGTATAAGGGGGGATACAGGAGGAGAAGAGCTTACACTCTATTAGGGTATAAGGGAGGATACAGGAGGAGAAGAGCTTACACTCTATTAGGGTATAAGGGAGGATACAGGAGGAGAAGAGCTTACACTCTATTAGGGTATAAGGGAGGATACAGGAGGAGAAGAGCTTACACTCTATTAGGGTATAAGGGAGGATACAGGAGGAGAAGAGCTTACACTCTATTAGGGTATAAGGGAGGATACAGGAGGAGAAGAGCTTACACTCTATTAGGGTATAAGGGAGGATACAGGAGGAGAAGAGCTTACACTCTATTAGGGTATAAGGGAGGATACAGGAGGAGAAGAGCTTACACTCTATTAGGGTATAAGGGAGGATACAGGAGGAGAAGAGCTTACACTCTATTAGGGTATAAGGGAGGATACAGAACAGGAAGAGCTGACGATCAGCATATTAGGGAGGATACAGGAGGGGGCGGGGCTGGCTGATGATGTCACAGTTAGAGGAGGGGACTCAGCAGATAAATAGTGAAGTGAAAGTGAAAGTTTCCGTCTCGGAGCCGTTTAGTGGCAGCGTCAGCTCCCGGCTGTGATCACAATACATAGAATATGGGGGACATTACTTACCAGTTCCCTGTGGCTCTGACATGGGATCCAAAATTTGTAGAGAAGAAAGTGCTGCTGTATTTCCAGAAGAATAGAGAATCTGGAGGAGGAGATTGTGAGATCCGAGATACTAACTCTGATCAGGGCCACTGTCTCATATACTTCAAGGACAAAAAAGGTAAGTCCTGCATGGGGGGCACATCCTCATACACTACAGACAGGTAACAGGTAAGTACTAATTACTGTACGGTTACTTACCTGCCTCCTGTATGTAGTGTATGAGGATTTTCCAGTGATTAATACTTACCTGCCCTGAGGTGCACCTTGTGGTGGGGTATTCCAGGGGGTGGGGCCGCTCTGTTGTAATGCAGGGGGGGGGTGGGTAAGCACTTGCAGTGCGTTGGGGTCTCGCTGTGTGCGGAGGGATTTGATTGGTCGGATGTCGCCATCTTTGTCTTGCAGCTCGGGATGGGGTTCTGAAGAACAAGGATCATAAGGTGAAACTGGAACTGCCAGTGAGTGTCACAGAGGTGGCCACACCCCTCTCACAAGGTGACCCTGTGGTAAGTGCACCTTTTATTAATTAATTCATTTATTAATATTAATGTGCGAGTGGAGAAGCTGAATGGAGACCCACCCGCGCACATCAGCGGCATCACTCGCATCCTTCGGCCATTGGCAACTGTAAATCACTGGACACACAGAACACTGCTGCTATGGCCGCTGCTGAGGTGAGGGAGCTCACTGACACTTACACAGGCCCAGCAGCAGCGTTACATAGTTACATAGTTATATAGTTACATAGTTACATAGTTACATAGTTACATAGTTACATAGTTACATAGTTATATAGTTACATAGTTACATAGTTACATAGTTATATAGTTACATAGTTACATAGTTATATAGTTATATAGTTATATAGTTATATAGTTACATAGTTATATAGTTACATAGTTACATAGGCCCTTATTTATGAAGGGATAGCGTCAGGTAGCGGCTGGTTAATGAGAGGCAGCGACAGGTGAACGCCAGACACGGCAGCAATTACACATTTATCAAGCAGAATCTGTTTAGCGGCTGGGATAGCGCCATGTAGCGTCTGATTCATCATTTTCACAGCCTCAACGAGCAGCGCCGGCGTTCAGTCTTGCACAGCGCCAGATATGACCCCTCGCTACCTGTCGCTCTCCCATACATTTCAATGGACGATCCTTTTCTTCTCTTTAAACGGGGTTTTTGTTTATTTATTTTTTTTGTCCAAAAATCTGCAGTTTTTTCACAATTTTTTAATTTTTTATATATTTCCTCAGAAATGACATCACAGCTCTGCCATTATAGTGTCATGTTACAATGTGGTTACAATGTAATTCCATATGTTTTCGCTTTGTTACTGGTGGATAGATGCTGAGAAACAGACTTTAATCACACAGCCTCCTGCGCTCTGGGCTTCAGAGAAGCATTTTTCAGCGCCAGAGATTTGTGAGGCTGTTTTTTTGTGAGTCGGTCACTATGAGCAGTCGCTAACATGTGCTCCCATACAGCGCTGAACTGGTCAAATAGCGACTCCTCACAATGTATTCAACATTACTGAACAGCTACTATGACTATGAAGTAGCGACCCACGGCCGAGCACAGCGACTACTAGCGGGCGCTCTGAAATGCCGCTACAGACGCTCACCTGTCGCTACCTGGCGTTAGTGATGAATCAGCCTGCCCGTCGCTATAAACTAGCGACCCACGGCCGAGCACAGCGACTACTAGCGGGCGCTCTGAAATGCCGCTACAGACGCTCATCTGTCGCTACCTGGCGTTAGTGATGAATCAGCCTGCCCGTCGCTATAAACTAGCGACCCACGGCCGAGCACAGCGACCACTAGCGGGCACAGCGACCACTAGCGGGCACTCTGAAAATGCCGCTACAGACGCTCATCTGTCGCTACCTGGCGTTAGTGATGAATCAGCCTGCCCGTCGCTATAAACTAGCGACCCACGGCCGAGCACAGCGACTACTAGCGGGCGCTCTGAAATGCCGCTACAGACGCTCATCTGTCGCTACCTGGCGTTAGTGATGAATCAGCCTGCCCGTCGCTATAAACTAGCGACCCACGGCCGAGCACAGCGACTACTAGCGGGCGCTCTGAAATGCCGCTACAGACGCTCATCTGTCGCTACCTGATGTTAGTGATGAATCAGCCTGCCCGTCGCTATAAACTAGCGACCCACGGCCGAGCACAGCGACTACTAGCGGGCGCTCTGAAATGCCGCTACAGACGCTCATCTGTCGCTACCTGGCGTTAGTGATGAATCAACCTGCCCGTTACATAGTTACATAGTTATATAGTTATATAGTTACATAGTTACATAGTTATATAGTTACATAGTTACATAGTTACATAGTTACATAGTTACGTAGTTATATAGATACGTAGTTATATAGTTACATAGTTATATAGATACGTAGTTATATAGTTACATAGTTATATAGTTACATAGTTATATAGATACGTAGTTATATAGTTACATAGTTATATAGTTACATAGTTATATAGATACGTAGTTATATAGTTACATAGTTATATAGTTACATAGTTACATAGTTATATAGATACATAGTTACATAGTTATATAGATATATAGTTACATAGTTATATAGATACATAGTAATATAATTGCATAGTTATATAGTTATATAGATACATAGTTTTTTTTTTCATATATTCTTTATTTAATTAGCATTTTACACATTTTCAAGTACAAAAAAACATACAAGACACAGGTTCCGGGCTAAGAAATCCTGCACAGAAAAACACTTAAAAATAAAATAAATAAAGCGATTCTAAGCAAGAATTATACGACAACCGTTTCTGTCTCAACAAATGACAATAAGCATATAACACAAGAGCAGGTAACGATAATGACACTAAACATCAGAAAGTCAGAACAACACAGAGGAACAAGTAAAACAACAATATTAGGGGGAGGGAACGGGGGGGGGAGGAGGGGGGGGGCTGACGGCGGTTTCTCCCGACTGTCCATGCAATCGCAAGCACTCAGGGGATTCTGTGAATCCAATCCACCCGTACCAGGTCGTCGCAAATCTCTCATACCCATCTCCCTTGGAAGGCATGAGGTCCTCAAACCTCATTATGTCGTTAACCTTTCGGATCCGCATCGCAAGTGATGGAGGGTGAGTACTTTTCCATAGTTGTGGGATACAGGCCTTGGCTGCGTTCAGAAGGTGGATCTGCGATACCTTGTAAGCGGGGTCCTTGAAAGGTGAAGGAGACATAGCGCTGGGTCGGCAGGAACCTCTGCGCCCGACACCCTTTCCGCCACTTCTCTGACCGCGTCCCAGAACCCTTTGATCCTTGGGCAGGACCAGAAAATATGAAGAAGGTCCCCCCTCTCCTCTCCACATCGCCAACAGAGGGCTGGGACATTCGGGTCCCATTTGTTCAGGACGGAAGGCACTCTGTACCAACGTGTGAGCAATTTATAATTGCACTCTTGGTACTTCGTGCAAATCGACGTTTTGTGCGGTAGGTCCAGAATTTTTTTCCGTTGTGCCGGTGTTAGGGATATGTTGAGATCTCTTTCCCACTTAGCAAGAAAAGGAAAGATATCTGAATCGGGCTCTGAGGGGGTCGTAAGTAACTTATAGATTATTGAGAGGGCGTGCTTCTTGGGATGTTTACTCTGGCAAAGCTCTTCATACAGTGTACATTTACGCGGATTGTCTCTATGGGTCCCCAAAGAGGAAAAGAGAAGGGACAACTGGAGCTGCTGCCATGTTGACCACCCCGGAACTCTCTTCTCAACCACCAGGTCTGACAGGTCCGCCCATTCCTCACCCACCAAAAAATGGCACACTCTATACAGGCCCGCCTGCCTCCAGGCTTTTGCCGTCTGGCCCTCGCACCCCGGGGGGAAGCGGGGGTTGCCCAATATCGGGTAGAGTGGTAAGGGGAATGCGAAATTCCCTGATGCGAGAAGAAGGCCCTACAGACACTCAGTGTCGGGCCAATCGTGGGGTGGTGTCTGGCATACACTGCCCCCCCCCCTCCAGCCAAGGGGCGGCCGGGAGGGGGAAGTCCAAGAAACCCTGCTCAATGTTCACCCATTGCTTATGTGCTTTGTGGAGGCACCAGTCTATTGTTCTATTAAGGTGAACAGCTGCGTGGTAGAGAATAGGGTCTGGGGCACCTATGCCCCGCTTTCCCTCGCCCTTGCTAAGAGACTTCTGTTTACTCTTGGGTTCTTCCCTGCCCAGATAAACTTAATAAATATGGACCTAACCTTAAACAGGAATGCCCGCGGCACCATCACGGGGAGGGCCTGCATCAGGTACAGCAAGCGAGGGAGAAGGGTCATCTTCACGGCGTTACACCGCCCAAACCACGAGAGTCTGCCCCTAGACCAACATGCTATCTCGTCCTCAAATTTCTTAAGGAGTGGAGGGAAGTTAAGAGTAAAGATGTTCACAACAACTTACTGCTAATTCTTGTGCCCAAGTAGCCCACGCTGTCACCCGCCCACCTAAAGGGGAAGGAGCTCTTGATAGTGTTAAACCTTGATGTTGGGAGACTTTTGAAAATGTATCTTGTAGCCTGACAGGCACCCGTATCTCCTAAGCTCTCCCATCAGGTTCGACAGGGACGTCTCTGGACATGTCAGAAAGAAAATTAAGTCATTAGCGTAAGCGGCTACCTGGAGGGTCCCTAAAGGCCTCTAACGTCTGGCTTACCACGTACTCTACAGAGAAAGGGCTTGAGCACGAGAATGAAAATCAGTGGCGAGAGGGGGCAACCCTGCCTTGTCTGTCCCATTAGAGATTCCCAGCCTGACGAAAACCCGTTGACTCGCACCGACGCAGTAGGCGAGCTGTAAAGGCTACTAATCCACCCCGTCAGGTTGGGGCCTAGTCCAATATGACGAAGGGTGGACTGCATAAACTGCCAATCCACCCTGTCGCATTCCTTTTCTGCGTCGGTCGCGAGGAGAAGGGTGGGGATGTTTCTCTTCTGTGCCAGGTGAATCAGGTTTAGCACCTTAGTGGTGTTATCCCTTGCTTCACGGTGAGGCACAAAACCCACTTGGTCAGGTCCTATGACCTGATGGATATGTGGCGACAGCCTGGTAGCGAGGATCTTTGCGAAGAGCTTCACATCAGCATTCAGCAGCGAAATAGGTCTATAGCTGGAACAGAGGTTAGGGTCCTTACCTTCCTTTGGGGATAACTGTGATATGCGCCCTCACCTGGGCATGCCACCCGGGATGTGAGTACCTTCTTTAATGGAGTTGAGCATAGCTAATAACTTGGGGGCAACTAGGGGAGAAAATTTTTTATAGTACTGTAGATTTAGGCCGTCCGGACCCGGCGCCTTGCCCGTTGCTGAATTAGTTATCGTGCCTTGTAATTCCCCGAGAGAAATTGGCTCCTCCAGTACAGAATCCGGTAGTTTGGGCATACCCGACTCCCTGATGTACTGCATGATTAATTGTTCCCCAGTTTCCCCTCGTGCCCCCTGAAGATTAAACAGGCCCTCGTAAAACTTGCGGAAGGTTTCCGCTATGTCCTTAGTATGGTGAAGAATCCGTCCCTTTGAGTCTGCTATACTGGGTATGTAGGTCCTAGCCCTCTCAGCTCGTAGTGCTCTAGCCAGCCACCTGCCACATTTATCGCCGGATTCATAAAACATCTTACGGCATTTGACCATTTGGGCTTTGATTTTGTCGCACGTGATCACCTTAAGTTGTTCCCTCAGTGTGGTCAGGGCCGGCAGACAGGTCGCCTAGAGCGACTCTTTATGCATACCCTCAAGTTTAGCAATCTCCCCAAGGAGCTCTAGCGTGCGCTGTCTCTTCTCCTTCTTAATTCTAGCCCCATGTTTTATGAACGAAAACCCCTAATATAACATTTATGTGCTTCCCAGAGTATACCAGGGGAGATTCCAGGGGTAGAGTTAAGCTCAAAGAAACTCTGGATTTCTTTTTGTATATCTTCTACAACTCTCTGGTCTTCTAAAAGTGAGTTATTAAGTTTCCAGGCCCAGCTCCTCGGGGTAGGGGCCGGGCAGGTCAGAGTAAGGGAGACAGGCTCATGATCAGACAGCGGAATAAAAAGTATAGTCGCAAAAATTGGGGTGCTGGATCCTCCAGGGGTCAACCAGCTGATGTTGCGAAAGAATTCTCCGCAGGCGCCTAAGTTTGGGGTAAGCCAGGTGCGGGCCCCTCCTGGAGGTATCCAGCAGCGGTTCCAACACCAGATTGAGATCTCCCCCGACCACTAGATCACCCTCCGAGAAGGTCGACAGGGAGTCCAGCATTCGCTCCACAAAAGTAATCTGACACTCACTAAAGTGTACAGTTTTGAGTAGATTTTCCCTTTAACAAACAGCCAGCGTCCCTCCGCATCAGCCCTCCATTCCAGCAACTCCCAGGGGAGTCCTTTGGCTATTATGATACTGACCCCTCTGGACCTCGAGTCTGGGGAAAAGCTATGGAATGCCTGCGGGTAGTATCTATCTTTTAATGTGGGTGGATTAGCTGCTTTGAAATGTGTTTCTTGCAGGAGCTCTCAGACCTCTCATATATCTCAAGATTGTGGAACGTTTTCCGGGGCTATTCATACACCTGGTATTGAGGGACACTATCTTTATCTCTGTCATTTCAGCCCTCAACAACGTGACTTCACTAACTGCACTTGTGGATCGGGTCGTCCCAGGGGAGCTAGGTGGGGGAACCCCCTCTGGGCGTGAGGACCCTTAAGTGTATCGGGAGGTGTAGCTGACCCGGAGATGGTGGTGGGGGATGGTGAGGGAAACACAAAAAGATGACGGGGCAAAACACACAGGTGAACTAACTATCCTATTAAGTATACCGCCTGGGAGGTCACAAGTACCTACCAGGCAACCCTATTGGGGGTAGGGTGTCTGCCACTACGGAGCAACCACTGGGACCAGGGCAGCCCGCACCCGGTGCAACATTATCAGAGCAAAGTCGAGGACATAAAGCAACATCAAATAGCTAACAACAAGAACATGCAAAAGAAAGAATAATATACAGCTGCCGGATTTCCGGCAGTAAACTAAACTCCTAGGGAAAAGGATACTGGCAGGGCAGCTTCAGGCGCAGCCCCAACCACATTGCTCATCAGATGCCAGATGGTCATCTTATGCACGCTACGGCAGAAGATGTCTCACGAGAGGAGAGTTCCTCGGGAACCACCATGGAGGGGGGGGAAGACCCCCCCCAGCGCCGAGTCCCGACCTGAACGGTTACAACACCATGCAGCTTCTCAAGCTTCTGCATCGTAAGGCCCGGGGGGTCTACGTGGGCACCTCCAACCCTCCAGCCCCCTGGGTCCTCGTCATCTCGCTCTGGCAGGGCGGGGGGGGAGGCTGCGCCAAGTCCATCGCTAACCAGCCCGGGACAGCAACGGGGTCTCAACCAAGAAATACGAAAAGGTTTTGCAGATCACTGGGGGACTTCAGTAGAAAGGTATTGCGTTCCTTCCTCACAAAAGGGGTATCCCCATCGGTAATAAGCACCCTTAGCAAGAATTAGGTCCAGAAGAGGTTTCAATGTTCTCCGCATCTGGAGGGTTCTCGACAGGTCCGGAAGGATTTGAATGTTGGCTCCGTCAAATTCCACGCTACCTTTTCGCCAAGCCCGCCGGGCGATATCCTCTTTCAATGTAAAGAAGTGGATTCTGCAGACCACATCTCGAGGATTAGAGGGATCCGCACTTCTCGGGCCAAGGGCCCTGTGTACCCGGTCCATCTCCAGTGGGGAAGTCGCCTCTCTTTCAAGCAAGTTGTTGAATATCGCCGTCACTATCTGTCTCAGGTCTTCACCTCCGGAGGCCTCCGGGATGCCCCTCAGTCACAAGTTGTTCCTCCGACTTCTATTTTCTACGTCATCGATGTGTAGCATCTGGGACTGTAGCAGAGCCTCTTGTGTGTTGCACCGGGCCTCGGGCGCTTGGAGACGGTTTGCCGTTGAGACTTCTGTTGACTCAGGAGCGGTGACTCGCGTTTCGACCTGCGTTATGTGTTGTTTAACTGCCGCTAACTCGTGCCTGTGGGCCGCTTCATATTTAGCTATCAGCTCACCCTCACAAGGACCTCTGGCTCCAGCGGGTACTGGTGTGATTGTCGCTCCCTGAGGGGCACCAGGGGGGGGGCGGGCGTCAGGATCCATTCTGCTGCCCTCTGACTGCCCACTCCAGATCTGCTGTCCGCACTTTGAGCACGTCGGGGGGCATATGCGAACCTGGCCAGCCCACTACCGATCAGGGGGTCTCGCACACTGCGGTTAGGAGATGGGAGGGGGACACCTCCCTGCTTTTCCCCACTTTCTCCCGGGTCTAAGGCCAGTCCTCCCCACTCAGGCCCCCTCCACTGGCAGGGGTGTCCTTTTTCCCCCCCTCTGGCTCTGTCCCCACAGTCCCCGCAGGCCAGTCCACTTGTACTCCTTTTGGCCCTGTGTGCTGGGACCCCACTCTGCCTCCCGCATCCCCTGAGGGCAAAACAGTACCCTCCCGGGCGCCACTTGCTGCTGCTGCTCGGGTGCATCCACCTACGTCCGCCATCTTTGCTGCTGCTGCTGTCACTTTAAGGCCGTGCTGGGTCTCCGCTCCGGCCTCGCCGCTGCCAGCTGTCAGATCACAGCAAGGCTGCGCAGGCGGGGGCCGCTCTCCTCGCGGTGCGGCTGTATGCGTCGGCTCCCCCCTCCTCTCTCTGCCCGCTGCTCTCCCTCACCTCCGCCTCCATTTTGGATGGCCAGACGCCGCTCCGCTGCTGAGGTGCTGGAGCCGGTCCACGCTGCGGGGAATCGGTCATGGGTGTGGTCCAAACACTGGGATGTTGTGGCGTTGGTGAGTTCAGCACCAAAGTCCTTGGTTGGATGTGTGCACAGGTGCTTTGCTTTCTTATAGCTGGTCCAAGTTTCAATCTCTTTCCATGGAAGCTGATCTGAGAATCCACAATCTCCTGCACATCTACATCATCGTAAAAGGAGACAAAACCATAACCCTTAGAAACGCCAGAGGCATCCCTAATAATTTTGATATTCTTTACAGCGCCATACTTTGAAAAGAAATCCTTAATTTCATGCTGATCAATCCGACGGTCAATGCCCCCAACAAAAATAGTGTTTGGCATACGTTTCCCTTCTGGAAGGACGTAACCTGACGGCTGATCCTCTTCTTGGCTTCTTGTAACAGACATGACGTGATGCAGACGAAACCCCTGGGTCTCCCCGACCAGTGGGCTGGAGTCGGCAGCTCGGGCTGGAGCCTGGGTTGTAACAGAGTTGACGCTGGCTGGTCCAGAGGTAGCGTAGGCAGAAGTCATTGGTCCTAGATCATTTCCCAATAGTACTTCTGCTGGTAAGTTGTCCATAAGTCCCACCTGTACCCTGCCGGATCCAGCGCCCCAGTCAAGATGTACTCGGGCGGTGGGGAGTCGAAACACAGCTCCTCCCGCCACCCTTACTGCAACGGTGTGTCCGGTGCGGTCTTTGTTCTTGACCAAATGAGGTTGGAGCAAGGTAAGTGTGGCTCCGGTGTCGCGTAATCCTTGCGCGGTGCGCCCATTGACTCGTACCTCCTGGCAATGGTGCTGTCGGTTGTCTTGGATGGCCGCTTGTATGGGATCAGCTTCATACAGTACCCCCAGATACTCTTCCGAACTGCTCTCAGCTTCCAAACAGTGTGCCACAGGAGTACGGGAGGTGGAAGGTTGTTTTTGCCTCCACGTGTTTCGGGGAGGCTCTAGGGCGCAATCCCTGCGATAATGTCCCCATTGTTTGCAACGATGGCACTGAACTGTGGAGAGGTTCGGTTGCTGCGCTGGCCTATGTGGCCCAGAGTCACGAGTTGGCGCTGAAGCCACAGGTGCTTGAAATTTGATGGGAGGTGGTGGTTTTGGAGCGGACTGTTCTGTCCGGCGAGCATCGGTGTACTCGTCGGCTAGACGAGCAGCTTCAGGTAGCGTTAGAGGCCTCCGGTCACGTACCCACTCTCTTAGCTCTGGTTGCAGGGCATTGAGAAAATGTTCTAGTAAAAACAACTGTAGTACATCCTCAGCGGTCGTGGCTTTGCATCCAGTGACCCAGTGTGATGCTGTACGATGGAGGCGACATGCCCACTCCGTGTAAGAATCCCCTCCCTTCTTTTGGGATTCCCGAAATCGTCGCCTGTAGGCTTCCGGGGTGACAGCGTACCGGGCTAACAAAGCCTCCTTTACCAGATGGTAGTGTGGTAAGTCCGCATCAGGGATGGCCCGGAAAGTATCGGAAGCTTTCCCAGATAGTTTCCCTGATAATATGGTGACCCATTCCTCCGTGGGTACCCGGTGTAAAGCGCACTGCCGTTCAAAATCGGCCAAAAATCCGTCAATCTCGTCGTCACTTTCCTGGAAGGACTTAAATGCTACAAATGGAATCTTTCTCCCCCCAGTGTAACTGAGGCTGAGAGGCTGCTGGGTTGAAAGTCGCCGATCTTCCCTTCGCTTACTGGCCTCTGCCTCCGCTGCGGCGAAGACTCGGTCGATCAGTTCCTGTGATGGATTCGGGCCACAGACCGACAATCTGTTCCGAACCGCTTGAACGAGAGCAGCGTCTTCATCGATCTCTATATTGGTTTCGGTCCTCACTGCTGCATGATCCATTTCCATCAGCTCGGCTATCAGTTCCTGACGTGGGCGGTTGCTAGCTGACCTTCCCCGGCTCTCGAGTAGATACTTCAGGGTCAGCCTTTTCAACTTGTCCTACTGACTCTCCATCAGGGTAGCACTCTCTCTGGGTAGAAAGGACCATCCCACCGCTTGCCACCAATTGTAGCGATAACCCTTATCGCCGGAGGGCTTCACCGCCCGAGACGTCCTTTTCCCAATCGTAAGAGGTGCTGCTGGAATTCCAGAGTCGTCCGTGAGGAAACAGGAACAGCCCTTACAAGGGCTAGTGAATTGTAATATAGCGTTTCCCCCAATAAGAGACAGAACTCAGTATTGAGGGTGAAGGTGAAGTGTTTATTAGTGCCACCCTGGGCCTTATATGCAAGTCTCCATGCAAGGGGACCTCCCCCGTGGACCTGATGGAGAACTGCATGACAACACACAGACCAATGGGAGCAGGGCACACAATCCCTCAACTCTGCCGGTAACACAATCAGCAACACAATGACAGTCTGTAACACAATCAACAACACAATGACATTGTCTGGAACATGGAAAATGAAAGTAATGAACCTATGTAAAGTCCAAGGGGCAGAAACAGTGTCTTTAAAATCCAATATGCCCAAGTAGGGTCCCAGAGGCCGTATAGAAAAAGGAACAGTGGGCATCCAATGAATGACCCGGTGGGCAATTGAATAGTGGTGAAATCCAAAAGGCAGAGAGTCTGTCACAGTTACATAGTTAATATGGTTGAAAAAAGACATATGTTGGGGTCGGGGAAGTTATTTTTTATTTTATTTTAATTTTTTACTGATAACAGCTAATAGTAAATGTTAATGTTATTTTTTTCTAAATAAGCATCTCATCCTTTTCTGAAGCTGTCAGTGGTTGATGCTGTAACAAGCTTCTGTGGGAGGCTTTTCCATAGATTCATAGTTCTTATAAAAGAATGATTGACACCTCCGGAAACGGGCAGGCTGATTCATCACTAACGCCAGGTAGCGACAGATGAGCGTCTGTAGCGAGGATTTCAGAGCGCCCGCTAGTAGTCGCTGTGCTCGGCCGTGGGTCGCTAGTTCATAGAGACTCAGTCGCTGTGCAGTAATGTTGAATACATTGTGAGGAGTCGCTATTTGACCAGTACAGCGCTGTATGGGAGCGCATGTTAGCGACTGGTCATAGCGACCAACTCACACCATATTCACCAAAAAAAACAGCCTCACAAATCTCTGGCGCTGAAAAATGCTTCTCTGAAGCCCAGAGCGCAGGAGGCGGTGTGATTAAAGTCTGTTTTTCAGCATCTATCCACCAGTAACAAAGCGAAAACATATGGAATTACATTGTAACATGACACATTGATACCAGACCTGTGATGTCATTTCTGAAGAAATATATAAAACATGAAAAATATTTGAAAAAATGGCTTTCTCTAGGCCAGGAGAGGTCACCGCATTATTTGAGTATTTAAAAAAAAAGAAAAAAAAAACAAAAACACAGTTTAGAGAAACATAAAAGAGCGTCCATAGAAATGTATGGGAGAGCGACATGTAGCGAGAGGTAAGACACGGCGCTGTGCAAGGCTGAATGCCGGCGCTGTACACTGAGGCTGGGATAATGATGAATCAGACGCTACATGGCGCTATCCCAGTCGCTTAACAGATTCTGCTTGATAAATGTGTAATTGCTGCCGTGTCTGGCGTCACCTGTCGCTACCTGTCATTAACAAGGCGCTACCTGGCGCTATCCCTTCATGAATAGGGGCCTTGGTTTCAGTAACGGACGCTCTGATTGGCTGATAGTAATAATCCCGCATCTTTCCAGCAGCATGACGCCCATTTCTCTGTGTCTTGCAGGACAACGGCGCAGCCGGGAGATCAGAGGACAGAGGTAACACTTCAGCAACCGCCTGTGACATCACTGATCTGCTCACCGGGCCTGTGACATCACTGATCTGCTCACCGGGCCTGTGACATCACTGATCTGCTCACCAGACCTGTGACATCACTGATCTGCTCACCGGACCTGTGACATCACTGATCTGCTCACCGGGCCTGTGACATCACTGATCTGCCCACCGGGCCTGTGACATCACTGATCTGCCCACCGGGCCTGTGACATCACTGATCTGCTCACCGGGCCTGTGACATCACTGATCTGCTCACCGGGCCTGTGACATCGCTGATCTGCCCACCGGGCCTGTGACATCACTGATCTGCCCACCGGGCCTGTGACATCACTGATCTGCTCACCGGGCCTGTGACATCACTGATCTGCCCCCCCGGGCCTGTGACATCACTGATCTGCCCCCCGGGCCTGTGACATCACTGATCTGCCCCCCGGGCCTGTGACATCGCTGATCTGCCCCCCGGGCCTGTGACATCGCTGATCTGCCCCCCGGGCCTGTGACATCGCTGATCTGCCCCCCGGGCCTGTGACATCACTGATCTGCCCCCCCGGACCTGTGACATCACTGATCTGCCCACGGGGCCTGTGACATCACTGATCTGCCCACCGGGCCTGTGACATCACTGATCTGCCCCCCGGGCCTGTGACATCGCTGATCTGCCCACCGGACCTGTGACATCACTGATCTGCCCCCCGGGCCTGTGACATCACTGATCTGCCCACCGGGCCTGTGACATCACTGATCTGCCCACCGGGCCTGTGACATCACTGATCTGCTCACCGGGCCTGTGACATCACTGATCTGCCCACCGGGCCTGTGACATCGCTGATCTGCCCACCGGGCCTGTGACATCACTGATCTGCCCACCGGGCCTGTGACATCGCTGATCTGCCCACCGGGCCTGTGACATCACTAATCTGCCCCCCAGGCCTGTGACATCACTGATCTACCCACGGGGCCTGTGACATCACTGATCTGCCCACCGGGCCTGTGACATCACTGATCTGCCCACCGGGCCTGTGACATCACTGATCTACCCACGGGGCCTGTGACATCACTGATCTGCCCACCGGGCCTGTGACATCACTGATCTGCAGGGCCTGTGACATCACTGATCTGCCCACCGGGCCTGTGACATCACTGATCTGCCCACCGGGCCTGTGACATCACTGATCTGCCCACCGGGCCTGTGACATCACTGATCTGCCCACCGGGCCTGTGACATCACTGATCTGCTCACCGGGCCTGTGACATCACTGATCTGCTCACCGGGCCTGTGACATCACCGATCTGCCCACCGGGCCTGTGACATCACTGATCTGCCCACCGGGCCTGTGACATCACTGATCTGCAGGGCCTGTGACATCACTGATCTGCCCACCGGGCCTGTGACATCACTGATCTGCAGGGCCTGTGACATCACTGATCTGCCCACCGGGCCTGTGACATCACTGATCTGCCCACCGGGCCTGTGACATCACTGATCTGCCCACCGGGCCTGTGACATCACTGATCTGCCCACCGGGCCTGTGACATCACTGATCTGCCCCCCAGGCCTGTGACATCACTGATCTGCCCCCCAGGCCTGTGACATCACTGATCTGCCCACCGGGCCTGTGACATCACTGATCTGCCCCCCAGGCCTGTGATATCACTGATCTGCCCACCGGGCCTGTGACATCACTGATCTGCCCACCGGGCCTGTGACATCACTGATCTGCAGGGCCTGTGACATCACTGATCTGCCCCCCAGGCCTGTGACATCATTGATCTGCCCACCGGGCCTGTGACATCACTGATATGCCCCCCGGGCCTGTGACATCACTGATCTGCCCACGGGGCCTGTGACATCACTGATCTGCCCACGGGGCCTGTGACATCACTGATCTGCCCACCGGGCCTGTGACATCACTGATCTGCAGGGCCTGTGACATCACTGATCTGCCCACCGGGCCTGTGACATCACTGATCTGCAGGGCCTGTGACATCACTGATCTGCCCACCGGGCCTGTGACATCACTGATCTGCAGGGCTTGTGACATCACTGATCTGCCCACCGGGCCTGTGACATCACTGATCTGCCCACCGGGCCTGTGACATCACTGATCTGCCCACCGGGCCTGTGACATCATTGATCTGCTCACCTGGCCTGTGACATCACTGATCTGCTCACCGGGCCTGTGACATCACCGATCTGCCCACCGGGCCTGTGACATCACTGATCTGCCCACCGGGCCTGTGACATCACTGATCTGCAGGGCCTGTGACATCACTGATCTACCCACCGGGCCTGTGACATCACTGATCTGCAGGGCCTGTGACATCACTGATCTGCCCACCGGGCCTGTGACATCACTGATCTGCCCACGGGGCCTGTGACATCACTGATCTGCCCCCCGGGCCTGTGACATCACTGATCTGCCCACCGGACCTGTGACATCACTGATCTGCCCACCGGGCCTGTGACATCACTGATCTGCCCCCCGGGCCTGTGACATCACTGATCTGCTCACCGGGCCTGTGACATCACTGATCTGCCCACCGGGCCTGTGACATCACTGATCTGCCCACCGGGCCTGTGACATCACTGATCTGCTCACCGGGCCTGTGACATCACTGATCTGCTCACCGGGCCTGTGACATCACTGATCTGCTCACCGGGCCTGTGACATCACTGATCTGCCCACCGGGCCTGTGACATCATTGATCTGCTCACCTGGCCTGTGACATCACTGATCTGCTCACCGGGCCTGTGACATCACCGATCTGCCCACCGGGCCTGTGACATCACTGATCTGCAGGGCCTGTGACATCACTGATCTACCCACCGGGCCTGTGACATCACTGATCTGCAGGGCCTGTGACATCACTGATCTGCCCACCGGGCCTGTGACATCACTGATCTGCCCACGGGGCCTGTGACATCACTGATCTGCCCCCCGGGCCTGTGACATCACTGATCTGCCCACCGGACCTGTGACATCACTGATCTGCCCACCGGGCCTGTGACATCACTGATCTGCCCCCCGGGCCTGTGACATCACTGATCTGCTCACCGGGCCTGTGACATCACTGATCTGCCCACCGGGCCTGTGACATCACTGATCTGCCCACCGGGCCTGTGACATCACTGATCTGCCCCCCGGGCCTGTGACATCACTGATCTGCTCACCGGGCCTGTGACATCACTGATCTGCCCACCGGGCCTGTGACATCACTGATCTGCCCACCGTGCCTGTGACATCACTGATCTGCAGGGCCTGTGACATCACTGATCTGCAGGGCCTGTGACATCACTGATCTGCAGGGCCTGTGACATCACTGATCTGCAGGGCCTGTGACATCACTGATCTTCCCACCGGGCCTGTGACATCACTGATCTGCAGGGCCTGTGACATCACTGATCTGCCCACCGGGCCTGTGACATCACTGATCTGCTCACCGGGCCTGTGACATCACTGATCTGCCCACCGGGCCTGTGACATCACTGATCTGCCCACCGGGCCTGTGACATCACTGATCTGCCCACCGGGCCTGTGACATCACTGATCTGCAGGGCCTGTGACATCACTGATCTGCAGGGCCTGTGACATCACTGATCTGCCCACCGGGCCTGTGACATCACTGATCTGCTCACCAGGCCTGTGACATCACTGATTTGCATGGCCTGGTCTACACATTAGTAATGTCAGACAGGATCACACATACAGTGCAGATATGAAGAGACCTTACAGGAAGGGGCGGGGCCAGGAGATGACAGGAGGCGGAGTTACAGGAGATGATCAGGGCAGCACTGGGATGTTAGTGGTGTCAGGTGTGAGGAAGGGGCGGGGCCAGGAGATGACAGGAGGCGGGGTTACAGGAGATGATCAGGGCAGCACTAGAATGTTAGTGGTGTCAGGTGTGAGGAAGGGGCGGGGCCAGGAGATGACAGGAGGCGGGGTTACAGGAGATGATCAGGGCAGCACTAGAATGTTAGTGGTGTCAGGCGTGAGGAAGGGGCGGAGCCGGGAGATGACAGGAGGCGGGGTTACAGTAGTCTGGTCAGAAGATGATCGGGGCAGCAGTAGAATGTTAGTGGTGTCAGGTGTGAGGAAGGGGCGGGGCCAGGACATGACAGGAGGCGGGGTTACAGTAGTCTGGTCAGGAGATTATCAGGGCAGCACTAGAATGTTAGTGGTGTCAGGTGTGAGGAAGGGGCGGGGCCAGGACATGACAGGAGGCGGGGTTACAGGAGATGATCAGGGCAGCACTAGAATGTTAGTGGTGTCAGGCGTGAGGAAGGGGCGGAGCCGGGAGATGACAGGAGGCGGGGTTACAGTAGTCTGGTCAGAAGATGATCGGGGCAGCAGTAGAATGTTAGTGGTGTCAGGTGTGAGGAAGGGGCGGGGCCAGGACATGACAGGAGGCGGGGTTACAGTAGTCTGGTCAGGAGATTATCAGGGCAGCACTAGAATGTTAGTGGTGTCAGGTGTGAGGAAGGGGCGGGGCCAGGACATGACAGGAGGCGGAGTTACAGGAGATGATCAGGGCAGCAGTAGAATGTTAGTGGTGTCAGGTGTGAGGAAGGGGCGGAGCCGGGGGATGAGTGGGTTGGGTGGGGTGAGTTTCCTGTCCCCCATCAGATGGATCAGCAGAGGTAAGAATAGCTTGGAGGTCACATGACTCCGGGGCCTAGGTGGTGGTTGGTCCAATGTAACAGTGACATCATTAGTCTGTGGATGTCGGGCGGCTGCCTGCAGCGAGTTTCCGGGTCGCCATGTTTTATTCTCTCTCCCTCCAGCTCAGCCACAAGGTCAGGAAGCCATGGACCGGTCGTGGGGCGGAGCTTCAGCTGAGTTTCCTGCGGGCTCTGGAGCCAATGAGAGACTTGGGGGAGGAGTTTCCGGAGTTCAGGATTCTCGGGGGCCTCCCTCCATAGAGCCCCGCCCCCAAGAGGTGAGTGTGTGATGGCTGCTGTTATCACCCCGTCACTCCTCATCAGCTGCTTTATATTAAAGGGGCACTCCGCTTTCATTGGCCGTAATCTCCCAGTCATCTCTGCCCACGGACAGGTTATCCGTCACCCTTCCTGCCCCCTGATTGGCTGCTAAAACTCCGGAGAGACCTCAGATTTATACACATAAACTACATCACTTCGCTTTCTGCCTGCAGGCTCGATCCCACGGAGTCCTGTGGGCTAAGCCATCCAGTGTCCACACTATAGGCTCTGCCGCTGATAGCCGGCTCCCTGCCCGGCCTCAGTACACACCCCTGCTTCCATTCATAACAAAACACAAGAGGGATAGTGAATCCACCTCCACCCCAACAAAAGGAGCAGCAAAGAATATTAATGAATATTAACACGAGAAGAAATATATGCAAATCAATGGATTAAACACAGAATGGATCACAAAAGGCAAAAACACGACACAAACACAATAATAGAAAAAATCCCCCCAGTGCATCCAGTGCTGCAGGCAGACGATAATATCCCGGAATCTCTATTAATAAAAGGGGCGGAGTCTCCAATAATAATATAAAATATATAATATAATATATATAATATAAAAAATGACCCAAATAACTACAAACCCAAGGGCAGCAGCCAATCACAATGCAGCAAATAAACCGGTGAGCGGTGCTACAATGATATTATCAGACTCAGAGAACAAAACATAAACGTCACCCTCATCAAAGAGCAAAGGTTACAATGAAAGTGCTAAAGGCCCCGACTGGCCCCTGTGCTGCACATTAATATGACATTTATCTATTATATTATTCATAAACTACAGAAAAACACAAACATCACAAACATCTAAAAAACACAAGTTACAAGAGGAAAAGGATATAATAAGGCAACTGATTGATAGAACTGTTCCCTATGCCAATCAATAATGAATAATCAGATCAAACTCATTCATTTATATAATAGAAAGTGCTAGAGCTTAACTGAGACTCACAGGCTGATTCATTACTAACGCCATGTAGCGTCTGATTCATCATTATCCCAGCCTCAGCAAACAGCGCCGGCGTTCAGCCTTGCACAGCGCCAGGTATGACCTCTCGCTACCTGTCGCTCTCCCATACATTTCAATGGACGATCCTTTTCTTCTTTTTAAACAGGGTTTTTTTTTTTTTTCAAAAAATCACAAATAATTCCGTGACCTCTCCTGACATTGAATAAGCTGTTTTTTCACAATTTTTTCATGTTTTATATATTTCCTCAGAAATGACATCACAGCTCTGCCATTAAAGTGTCATGTTACAATGTTGTTACAATGTAATTCCATATATTTTCGCTTTGTTACTGGTGGATAGATGCTGAAAAACAGACTTTAATCACACAGCCTCCTGCGCTCTGGGCTTCAGAGAAGCATTTTACAGCGCCAGAGATTTGTGAGGCTGTTTTTTTGGCTGAATATGGTGTGAGTCGGTTGCTATGAGCAGTCGCTAACATGCGCTCCCATACAGCGCTGTACTGGTCAAATAGCGACTCCTCACAATGTATTCATCCTTACTGCACAGCGACTGAGTCGCTATGAACTAGCGACCCACGGCTGAGCACAGTGACTACTAGCGGGCGCTCTGAAAATGCCGCTACAGATGCTCATCTGTCGCTACCTGGCGTTAGTGATGAATCAGCCTGCCCGTCGCTATAAACTAGCGACCCACGGCCGAGCACAGCGACTATTAGTGGGCGCTCTGAAATGCCGCTGCAGACGCTCATCTGTCGCTACCTGGCGTTAGTGATGAATCAGCCTGCCCCTCGCTATAAACTAGCGACCCGCGGCCGAGCACAGCGACTACTAGCGGGCGCTCTGAAATGCCGCTACAGACGCTCATCTGTCGCTACCTGGCGTTAGTGATGAATCAGCCTGCCCGTCGCTATAAACTAGCGACCCACGGCCGAGCACAGCGACTACTAGCGGGCGCTCTGAAAATGCCGCTACAGACGCTCATCTGTCGCTACCTGGCGTTAGTGATGAATCAGCCTGCCCGTCTCTATAAACTAGCGACCCACGGCCGAGCACAGCGACTACTAGCGGGCGCTCTGAAATGCTGCTACAGACGCTCATCTGTCGCTACCTGGCGTTAGTGATGAATCAGCCTGCCTGTCGCTATAAACTAGCGACCCACGGCCGAGCACAGCGACTACTAGCGGGCGCTCTGAAATGCCGCTACAGACGCTCATCTGTCGCTACCTGGCGTTAGTGATGAATCAGCCTGCCCCTCGCTATAAACTAGCGACCCACGGCCGAGCACAGCGACTACTAGTGGGCGCTCTGAAATGCCGCTACAGACGCTCATCTGTCGCTACCTGGCGTTAGTGATGAATCAGCCTGCCCGTCGCTATAAACTAGCGACCCACGGCCGAGCACAGCGACTACTAGCGGGCGCTCTGAAATGCCGCTACAGACGCTCATCTGTCGCTACCTGGCGTTAGTGATGAATCAGCCTGCCCCTCGCTATAAACTAGCGACCCGCGGCCGAGCACAGCGACTACTAGCGGGCGCTCTGAAATGCCGCTACAGACGCTCATCTGTCGCTACCTGGCGTTAGTGATGAGTCAGCCTGCCCGTCTCTATAAACTAGCGACCCACGGCCGAGCACAGCGACTACTAGCGGGCGCTCTGAAATGCCGCTACAGACACTCATCTGTCGCTACCTGGCGTCAGTGATGAATCAGCCTGTGAGTCTCAGTTAAGCTCTAGCACTTTCTATTATATAAATGAATGAGTTTGATCTGATTATTCATTATTGATTGGCATAGGGAACAGTTATATCAATCAGTTGCCTTATTATATCCTTTTCCTCTTTTAACTTGTGTTTTTTAGATGTTTGTGTTTTTCTGTAGTTTATGAATAATATAATAGATAAATGTCATATTAATGTGCAGCACAGGGGCCAGTCGGGGCCTTTAGCACTTTGCTCTTTGATGAGGGTGACGTTTATGTTTTGTTCTCTGAGTCTGATAATATCATTGTAGCACCGCTCACCGGTTTATTTGCTGCGTTGTGATTGGCTGCTGCCCTTGGGTTTGTAGTTATTTGGGTCATTTTTTATATTATATATTTTATATTATTATCGGAGACTCCGTCCCTTTTATTAATAGAGATTCCGGGATATTATCGTCTGCCTGCAGCACTGGATGCACTGGGGGGATTTTTTCTATTACATATATTATAATTATATATATTATATATTTTATATTATTATCGGAGACTCCGTCCCTTTTATTAATAGAGATTCCGGGATATTATCGTCTGCCTGCAGCACTGGATGCACTGGGGGGATTTTTTCTATTACATATATTATAATTATATATATTATATATTTTATATTATTATCGGAGACTCCGTCCCTTTTATTAATAGAGATTCCGGGATATTATCGTCTGCCTGCAGCACTGGATGCACTGGGGGGATTTTTTCTATTATTGTGTTTGTGTCGTGTTTTTGCCTTTTGTGATCCATTCTGTGTTTAATCCATTGATTTGCATATATTTCTTCTCGTGTTAATATTCATTAATATTCTTTGCTGCTCCTTTTGTTGGGGTGGAGGCGGATTCACAGTCCCTCTCGTGTGCTGGTTTGATGCATAGTGTAGCACAGCATATGGATTAGGTGGTGCACCCCCCCCCTCTCTTGCGGTGCTGCTTGCCTTGCTTCCATTCATGGTGGAGCAGAGGGGCGCCGCCGATATGCTGCAGCGGATGCTCGTATGTGTGATGGGAGGCCGGCGGGGGGCGCTCTCGCGGCTTTCAAGCAGGTGGCTCTAAAATAAGAATGAGGCAGCCGACAGGGCTACAAGGGATCAAGCCTGCAGGTGGGGAGGAAGGTGATTTTTTTTAAAGTGTATTTGTTGTCTCTTTAAAGCGGAACAAGACCCAACACGGACGGCACTGGAATCTAGAAGATTGGCCTTCCCCCTGTGGCATCCCAAATGTGCGAGGCAGCTCCAGCATTTTGACTATCCTGGAGTTTGGACTCCGATCGGGGATGCCCCCGCTGTGTGAAACCCCCCAGATCACATGCGCGGCCTCTCGTCCAATCAGCACGCTCGAGCACGCTGGTGGCCACATCCCTCGTTTCCATCTAACAGGGAGCGCGCCCTGCTAAAGGGATAGCGAGAATGCTGCTGGCGTATATGCGATGGACCGGGAAAGAAGGTGAGTTTCTGGGGAACCCGGGGGGTTTCACACAGCGGTGCATCCCAATTCTGGATGCCCCGGGGGGATAGATTCCAGGGCCGTCAGGGCGTGGGTTTTGGTCCACTTTAACACTGTAATAGCTGACTCGTATCTGCTATACAATGTTATACACCCTTGTTACAGTTGTAAACTCAGCAACGCGCCTGACTGTTACAGTGTATCACAGCAATGAGCTGACCAGTTATTTACAGTGCAGCAGCAGAGACTCCGCCCCTTCTGGTCACATGGCACAGCAGCCTCTTTATTTGCGGCAGCACCCGGACAATAAATGGTCCGAATGGGGCCCTACTGCTGCGGGCCCGGTCCCACGGCACGCTGCGGTATCAGTAAGTACAGTATAGCTGCCCTGTTATCGGGGCCTATTATGAATGTTGCTATGGGGCCCTGTGTAACCTACACACACCGTCGCTCCATGTGTTACATAGCCATGTGATTGGTTACACCCAGTGATGCTGAGTCAGTGATTGGTTACACCCAGTGATGCTGAGTCAACGATTGGTTACACTCAGTGATGCTGAGTCAGTGATTGGTTACACCCAGTGATGCTGAGTCAGTGATTGGTTACACCCAGTGATGGCGAGTCAGCGATTGGTTACACCCAGTGATGCTGAGTCAGTGATTGGTTACACCCAGTGATGCTGAGTCAGTGATTGGTTACACCCAGTGATGCTGAGTCAGTGATTGGTTACACCCAGTGATGGCGAGTCAGTGATTGGTTACACCCAGTGATGGCGAGTCAGCGATTGGTTACACCCAGTGATGCTGAGTCAGCGATTGGTTACACCCAGTGATGCTGAGTCAGCGATTGGTTACACCCAGTGATGCCGAGTCAGCGATTGGTTACACCCAGTGATGGCGAGTCAGTGATTGGTTACACCCAGTGATGGCGAGTCAGTGATTGGTTACACCCAGTGATGCTGAGTCAGTGATTGGTTACACCCAGTGATGCTGAGTCAGTGATTGGTTACACCCAGTGATGCTGAGTCAGTGATTGGTTACACCCAGTGATGCTGAGTCAGTGATTGGTTACACCCAGTGATGCTGAGTCAGTGATTGGTTACACCAGTGATCTGAAGTCAGTGATTGGTTACACCCAGTGATGTTGAGTCAGTGATTGGTTACACCCAGTGATGCTGAGTCAGTGATTGGTTATGCCCAGTGATGCTGAGTCAGCGATTGGTTACACCCAGTGATGCTGAGTCAGTGATTGGTTACACCCAGTGATGCTGAGTCAGCGATTGGTTACACCCAGTGATGCTGAGTCAGCGATTGGTTACACCCAGTGATGCTGAGTCAGCGATTGGTTACACCCAGTGATGCCGAGTCAGTGATTGGTTACACCCAGTGATGCCGAGTCAGCGATTGGTTACACCCAGTGATGCTGAGTCAGTGATTACATCCAGTGATGCTAAGTCAGTGATTGGTTACGCCCAGTGATGCTGAGTCAGTGATTGGCTCCTGGTGATAATGGACACGCCCCTCTCTCTGTGTCTTGCAGGAATATGGCGCTGCGGCCGCTGAGCGCTCCTCTTATATCCTCTCCAGACCCGCGGCAAGTAACTGGGCACAGCTGGAACCCGGGACGGGCGCTGGGAACCCCAGGGGACCTGAGCGGAACCCCAAAACGTCTGGCGCTGCTGCGGCTTCCGGTGCCTCTGAGCAGGTAAGTGGCAACAAACTCAACGCGCAAAGCGCAGCCTAATTAGTGATGAGTGGGACCCACCTCTAGTTTGTTCTGGGGAAGTTCTGCCACATTAAAGTGGAACAAAACCCAGGATTTCACTATCCCCCCCCCCCAGATACTCACCTTTCCACCAGTCCCGCAGTGCATGTGCGGAGCCTATTAACGGCTCTGTTTAGACACAAAGCTCAGCAGCCGCACCCCCAGTTTCCCTTCAGATTGGTGGCGCGATCCCACCCCCGACCTATCTGAATGGCTGGTCGCAGGTGCGCGCCCCAGCCCAGCTCAGATGATGGGGATGCGGCCGCTGATGAGTGTGAGATATAAAAAACAAGTCAGATACCAGATTGTTTCTGGAGATGGTTACACGATGGTCCAAACGAAATTGCTGCAGTGATGGCACCAAAGAACAAACCTCCGTCTGCTGTGGGAGAATTGAGGAAGATCCTAGGTTTTTTGTCCTACTATCGGACTTACATTCAAACCTTCTCCAAGATTGCAGCTCCATTATATGTTCTTGGCAGGAACCTCAACTGCTGTGGCGCCATAAAAAAGAAGGTTAACAAAAGCAGAACCAATCCCAAAGGAAGAATATCTGCTTCTGCTCCACAGCCTATAAACTGGACCTCGTGTCACCAAGAAGTACTGGAAGACTAGTTCATGGTTTAGTCCAACCACCAGTCATGGGATATTCAGACTTCAATATTCCATTCATACTAAACAAGCTGTGGTTGGAGCAGTCTTGTACCAATGTCAAGACAGCAAGCTAAGAGTCATTGGTTATGGCTCAAGAACCTTACGGCAACTGAGAAGAGCTACCTGTCAAACTTCCCAGCTACAACCATGGGAAGGGCTGAGCGGAGCTCCAGGTGTGGGGGCGAAGCAAAGCAAATAAATCCAAACGAGCAAATAAAAGTCAGGGCTGGCGGCAAACAGGCAAAGTCCAATGGTTGAATCCGGGTTCAGGGGCTGGTGGCAAACAGGCAAAGTCCAAGGGATGAATCCGGGTTCAGGGGCTGGTGGCAAACAGGCAAAGTCCAAGGGATGAATCTGGGTTCAGGGGCTGGTGGCAGACAGGCAAAGTCCAATGGATGAATCCTGGTTTAGGGGCTGGCGGCAGACAGGCAAAGTACAATGCATGAATCCGGGTTGAGGGGCTGGTGACAGATAGGCAAAGTCCAATGGATGAATCCGGGTTCAGGGGCTGGTGACAGATAGGCAACGTCCAATGGATGAATCTGGGTTTAGGGGCTGGCGGCAGACAGGCAAAGACCAATGGATGAATCCGGGTTCAGGGGCTGGCGGCAGACAGGCAAAGTCCAAGAATAAGTCCGAGTTCAGGAGCTGGCAGTGGGCAAATATTTTTTTTCGTTACAATGGAAGATTGTTACCACAGATGCAGCCCAACGGGTTGGGAGGGGGGTGTCATGGGGTCACAAACGATCCAGGAACAGTGGGGATTGGGGAAGAGCAGACTCCCCATAAATATCCTGGAGCTGAGAGCGATTCTAATGTCTCTCAAACTTTGGACCTCCCACCTGAGAGATCATCCAGTCAGGGTTCAGACCGACAACCTGACGGCAGTGGCATATACCAACCACCAGGGGGGAACCAGGAGCAGGAGAGATCTTAAGGGGGTGAGCTGGATCTTACTTTGGGCCAAGAAGCAGGTTCCATGCATCTGGGCCATCCACATACCAGGAGTATCATCTAAGCAGAACAGTCCTGCATCAGGGGGAATGGTCCCTCAGTCAGAGAGTTTTTCAGTCCCTATGCATGCGCTGGGGGCCTCCAGACGTAGATCTCTTGGCATCTCGCCACAATCGGATAGTTCTGAGATTTGTATCCTGGTCCAGTGATCCTCTAGCAATAGCAATGGATGCACTGACCCTGCCTTGGTCAGCAGTCAGGCTTCTTTATGCATTCCCTCCATTTCCACTACTGGGTCGAATACTAATAAAAGATAGCCAGCGAGGGTATCCCGACCATTCTGGTGGCTCCTTGTTGGCCAAGGAGAAGATGGTTTTCAGACATAGTAAGGATGACAGACGGCGACCATTGGCGGTTGCCCGACGATCCAGATCTCCTCACACAGAGGCCTCTGCGAGACCCCAATTTACGAGTTCTGGCTTTGACGGCTTGGCTATTGAAACCTCCATCTTGGTAGAAAGGGGCCTTTCTGCTAGAGTCATCCAGACTATGATTCAGGCCCGGCAAATATTTACTACAGAGTCTGGTGAGTATTTATCGCTTGGTGTGAATCTAGAGATTTCACTTGTTGATTCTTTCCAGAATGTTGGAATTTTTACAGATGGGTCTTGATAAAGGTCTTCAATTGAGCATTCTAAAAGGACAGTGTATTATATTAGATAAAGTGCCAAAATGTGTCCTGTTCAGTACATATCCATAACGCATTTCAGGCCGCTAGGGCCCTTAATCAACAACAACTATAACTATGTTATAGTATATTATATAAGATTACAGTATATTATATTAGATTGTATTACAGTATATTATATAAGATTACAGTATATTATATTAGATTGTATTACAGTATATTATATTAGAGTACAGTAAATTATATTAGATTATATTACAGTATATTATATTAGATTATGTTACAGTATATTATATTAGATTACAGTATATTACCATATATTAGATTAGAGTGTGACTTGTGTTACTTCTTCAGATTGGGACAGAATGTTACGATCTGCCTTCGTCTCTGCACAGTGAGGGCAGTCTCCATGTTTCTGATTCCTTCTTTTGTTTCTTCTTAGATCTTCGGTCCAGTGGTGGCGACATTACTCACTAAGTACATCCCAGCATCTCTACAGCAGGAAGTGGTGGAGAAATTTCCATCCTTCACAACAGTCAAGTCTGATGATGGGACAGAGGTGAAGGGAACGTTTCATGAGATAGAAGCCGTGTACCACTACCTCCGAGAAAGGATCGTAGACCAAATGGAAACCTCCGCGGACACTGAGGTTCAGAAGACAGTCCCGGAGACTGAGGTTCAGAAGACAGTCCCGGAGACTGAGGTTAGGAAGACAGTCCCGGAGACTGAGGTTAGGAAGACAGTCCCGGAGACTGAGGTTAGAAAGACAGTCCCGGAGACTGAGGTTAGGAAGACAGTCCCGGAGACTGAGGTTAGGAAGACAGTCCCAGAGACTGAGGTTAGAAAGACAGTCCCGGAGAGAGAGGAAGAAATGTTGAGCGTTCCAGCAGCGTCATGCGAGTACGTGATGGAGATTTACCGCTCAGAAATGGAAGAGATAGAGAGACGGCATCACGTGGCGATTGTCCTGCACTCTACATCAGGAGGATCCACATACATAAAGGTGGTTCCTCAGGGACCTCAATCTTCAACTCAGGGAGCCAAGGAGGCCATTACTGACAAAGTCCAGGAGGCCATGGGTGACTGGAGCCAGGAGATGCTGGATCCCTCCATAGCTCAGCTGCCATCAGATGACCTCAAACACAGGGTGAGAAGCCGCTGGAGCAAAGTGCTGGTGATCCAACAAGATGGTCGCATCATTCTCCGCGGCCCTAGAGAGCAAATATCTCAGGCCAAGATGTTCCTGGAGAAGAGAGATCCTGAGAGAAGTTTTTCAGAGCCGAGGGAGTCCAAAACTTATTTCTCAGAGAAGAGTTTCACAAGAGATGCTGAATATAACCCCTCACCCATTCGCAGGCCTGTGACCATTTCCAACAATGACATGATGAGCGGGATCCCTGTAGACGCGAGACACCTCGACATCCTGCGGAAACTGAGGAGCCGGGAGATTTCTGACATAGAGAAGAAGTACAGGGTGATGATGGAAGACAGAATCACCGATAGAAAGGATGGCAGCGTCCTGGTCACATTCAGAGCTGCGAATGGCCTCCCTGACCTGTCTCCTCACGCCGCTCACTGCTTCAGCACGCTCCTGCAGAAAACCTTCTTCAATATAACGAGACGGGTCATCAGCCTGAGCCCGGGATACCCACCAGAACATATTGACTTCCTGCAGAAAGAGCTGAGGGCAGCAGAATTGGACGTCATCCTGGAGAGTCATGGGGCTTTCCTGATTCTCATCGGCCATCCGCTCCACGTGGCTTTAGCTGAGGAGATGCTCAGTGGCGTCCAACAGCCAAGTGGGGCCCAGGCAGCGGCCACCTCTACACCTGAACCCGGGGAACCAATGGATACCACCCCACCAAGCGGTGATAAGAAGAAAGAAGAGGAAGATGATAAATGTTCCATCTGCCTGAGCGATTTCACTGATAAGCAGATCCTACCCAAGTGTAAGCACGCCTTCTGTAGCGGGTGCGTGCAGCAAGCCATGGCCCATAAGCCTGTGTGCCCCATATGTGCTGTGCCATACGGAGAGATCCGAGGAGACCAGCCGGATGGAACCATGAGAGACAAGACAACAGCATACCACCTGCCGGGATATCCAGGGTGCAGAACCATAGAGATCACCTATAACATCCCCAGCGGCATTCAGCAGGTAAGTCAGCCTCATATCAGGGTCACTGTGACATCACAATGACATCACATATCTGTCAACAGCCTCTGCAAAAGACTCCATCCCCCCTAACAGCACCCGGGAGCAGGGACGGGCCTCTGCAAAAGACTCCATCCCCCCTAACAGCACCCGGGAGCAGGGACGGGCCTCTGCTGGCCCCTAACACCCAGACGTGCATAGATGTCCGGCTCACGGGGCCCGATAAAACTTACCTTTTATAATATATCGTACGGTATGATTAAGGCGCGGGAGCCCTGAAACGCGTAACCTGACCTGAAGGGGGCGCGTGTAACACAGCCTGCTCGGGGTTATGCGGCTTTACAAGATAAGTAACAGTTATGTTTTTTTTTTTTTTTTTTATATATAAATTTTTATTTATGTATGAATTTCAAATTACAATTTAAATTTACAACCGAGGAAACTTACCAGTAACTAAACATACACACAGACTCACACGCGCACACAGACTCACACTTACACACACTCACACACTCACACACACATTCACACACTCACACTCACACACTCACACTCACACGTGCACACACACACTCACACGTGCACACAGACACCCACACACACACACACACACACACACACTCAAACACACCCACACACACACACACACACACACACACACTCAAACACACAACACACACACTCAAACACACACACATCATACACACTCAAACACACACACATCATACACACTCAAACACACCCACACACTCAAACACACACACATCATACACACTCAAACACACCCACACACTCAAACACACACACATCATACACACTCAAACACACCCACACACTCAAACACACCCACACACTCACACACACACACACTCACACACTCACACACACATTCACACACTCACACACTCACACTCACACGTGCACACAGACACCCACACACACACACACACACACACACACACTCAAACACACCCACACACACACACACACACACACTCAAACACACAACACACACACACACTCAAACACACCCACACACACTCACACACACACACTCAAACACACAACACACACACACACTCAAACACACCCACACACACTCACACACACACACTCAAACACACACACATCATACACACTCAAACACACCCACACACTCAAACACACACACATCATACACACTCAAACACACACACACACTCACACACACACACACACACTCAAACACACAACACACACACACACTCAAACACACCCACACACACTCACACACACACACACACTCAAACACACACACATCACACACACTCAAACACACCCACACACTCACACACACTCACACACACACACACACTCAAACACACAACACACACACACACTCACACACACACACACACACACACACTCACACACACACACACACTCAAACACACAACACACACACACACTCACACACACACACACACACACTCACACACACACACACACACACTCACACACACACACACACTCAAACACACCCACACACTCACACACACTCACACACACACACACACTCACAAACACACCCACACACTCACACACACTCACACACACACACACACTCAAACACACAACACACACACACACTCACACACACACACACACACACACACTCACACACACACACACACTCAAACACACAACACACACACACACTCACACACACACACACACACACTCACACACACACACACACACACTCACACACACACACACACTCAAACACACCCACACACTCACACACACTCACACACACACACACACTCAAACACACAACACACACACACACTCACACACACACACACACACACTCACACACACCCACACACTCAAACACACACACATCATACACACTCAAACACACAACACACATACACACTCAAACACACCCACACACACACACACACACACACACACACACACACACACACATATATACACACTCAAACACACACACACACTCCCACATACTTACGCTCACACACACCACTCATACTCGCCTACTGTTGCCCTCATTTCTCTATCTAGATGGAAGTATTATGGAGCCCAAGGAAAATTAATAGGCAGCTGCTCCTAGTCATTAGCTGTGCTGGATGCATTAGGCCACGCTTCCCCTGGCCATGTAAGTCATCTTATATAAGACTAGCTTATTATTTATCAGGCTTTTCCACCCCGACAGAGTTGGCGCACTCGGATGTTTCCAGTTTAGTAGGATGCATTTCCTAGCGTAAAACATTAACAGTCGTAGAAGATTTCTCTGCGGCCACCGTCCCACACGGGTTCCACTCAGCAAACACAGGGCGGCTGATTGTTTAATTGTTAAGCCCACAGAGGTGGATATAAAGCTGGAAACCGCATCCCAGTACCTCCAGATCAGACGGTTACGTTTTAAGGGGCCTGATGAGCTGGACACCTATATACATAATATATATATATATACACATATATATATATACAGAGTGTGCGCACCCGAAACAAATGAGGTACAATCCGTGAGATATGATCATCACTCAGCAATTCTCATTGATGCTAATAATGTTATATAGTTAATACAGTTTAAATAAGACATATGTCCATCAAGTTCAACCAATGGTGTTGGAGTAGTAAAGTTATTTTTTATTTTATTTTATAGGGGAAGCTATTTATTTTATTTTATTATTATTTTTTTTGTTACTGATAACAGCTAATAGTAACTGTTAATGTTATTTTCTTCTAAATAAGCATCTGATCATTTTTTAAAGCTGTCAGCGGTTGATGCTGTAACAAGCTTCTGTTGGAGGCTATTCCATAGATTTATAGTTCTTATGGTAAAAAACGATCGTCGCCTCCGGAGACTAAATTTCTTTTCCAGTCGAAGGCAGCGCCCCCTTGTCTTTAGAGGGAATTTTACCTGAAATGGTGTTTCCCCATATTCTTTGTATGGGCCATTTATATATTTATACAAGTTAATCATGTCCCCCCCTCAGGCGTCTCCTCTCTAAACAGATTTAATTCTTGTAATCTTTCCTCATAACTAAGATTCTTTATTCCTCTTATTAGTTTGGTGGCTCCTCTGCTCCCTTTCCATAGTCACAGCGTCCCTTCTATGAATGGGTGCCCAGACCTGGACGGCATATTCCAGGTGAGGGCTCACCAGTGCCTTGTAAAGAGGTGATATTACTCACCTATCCCGTGATTCCAGGCCTCTATTAATACATGATAATATCTTGGTGGCCTTGGAAGCAGCTGCTTGGCATTGCATGCTGTTATTTAGCCTGTGATCTACCAGTGCCCCCAGATCCTTCTCCACAAGTGACTCTCCCAGTTTTACTCCCCCGAGGACATATGTGGCCTTCAGGTTATTAGACCCCAAGTGCATCACTTTACATTTCTCCACATTGACCTTCATGTGCCAAGTGGAGCCCAGACACTCAAAGTGTCCAATGTAATGATTGTGCTTCACCACAAACGAGTCCAGTGTCACAGCATAAAATCTATAAATCTGTACATTACATCTTTCCAAACATACTTGTAATATATACATTTACCCAGTAGGTGGCGATCGCCATGCTCTTGCGGTACACTTGTGGTGCACCCATTGTGAGCCAATAACAGCCAATGAGTTCTCCAAGGTCCCCTGTTCCTTACCCTGCACTCACACCTATACAGGCGCAGGATGCGGACAGGTGAGAAGGAAAGAAACTGCGACTGCAGGGCTGTGCAAGGGATCGTCATGCTGCCCCAAGGCCCTTAGTTACAATGCCTGAAACTGTGCTGCACGTGCTCAGTAGGAAGTTCCTCTTCTAAGGACCAGAGGAGTCATCCCAGAAGAGGAACAGAGGAACGGTAAGTATAAACCTTTCAACGAAATGTCCATGAATTTATAGTCCGGTGTGTTCGCATGGAGACCAACCTTATTTCTGGCCATTGCATGATTTCTTTCTGGCATTTTTAGCAGTTTTATAGTCCAGTGTGTTCACAGTAGTCCAGTGTGTTCACATGGGGACCAACCTTATTTTTGGTCATTGCATGACTTGTATCTGGCTTTTTTTAGCAGTTTTATAGTCTACTGTCTTCACATGGGGGACCAACATTATTTCTGGCCATTGCATGACTTGTATCTGGCTTTTTTAGCAGTTTTATAGTCCACTGTCTTCACATGGACACCAACCTTGTTTCTGGCCATTGCATGACTTCTTTCTGGCATTTCTTTAGCAGTTTTCCTCTGTTCTTGCTGAATATCCAGTTGCGGTTGTCTCAGACATCCAGCTACCTCCTCTACTGTAAAGAGAAAATAGAGCGGAGTCCCTCCAGAGCAGGATGGGATTGCTGGTCCCTCCCTCTCCCTATCCCTCTTATGGAAGGTAGTTTAGATGAAGACTGTTGGGGCTAATTCCCTGGGGTATCTTCCTGTACCCCTGCCCGTTGAGCGCCTGCCCCTGAGAAATCTCTGCATAGCTCGAGCTAGGAACTCATATGATGCGCGAAGAGAAAGGGAATACAACAGCTTTCATCACACAAGTTCGAAGTTTATTGTTGGGTGAGCAGAATATATAGTATACAGACACAGGAGCACTCTTCGCCCCCTCCCTTCGGGGACAATTAAAGCTGGACATTCTTACATGGACAAGAACAGAAAATATAAACATAAATTATGAAACTTCTAAGAAACAGAGAGGAATAAGGAGAAATGTGCAGCTGACCTCATAGAGCAGACAGTGAAGAGGACATACAGATAAGATTCACAAGCAAGCACATCTCGTTACGCTAGGTTATAATAACAAAAAGTATTTCTTCTATTTTCTGGTAAATGAACAGCTTAAAGCATAACTCTCGGCCATTCTAGGTTAAGCAAACCTTGGCATATAGTGGGTTTAATTCCCCTTCCCGTCCCCTTTCAAAGGACCAGAATTACTGGCTGAGTAGGCATCGGGGTCAGCAAGCCATCCGTGCCAGAGGATTTTTGAGCATAAAAGTTGTTACAGCCTCCTAGGTAGGGCTATCCAGTCCTCCTGCATATAGTGATCTTCGAACTCCTCAGCGCTGGAGACCACCCTCAAGAAACTATAAGACACACACAAGGTAACTGTCACGCTCAGGGTAATCCAATGTCATGCTCAGGTAACTCCAGCCCTGCAGGCAATCCCTCAACCCCCAATCTCCGCAGCCAGCTTCACCTGTAGGAGCCGCCGCTTGTCGGGACGCAGTACATGCCTGCCCGGGATCGGTTGCCCCCAGGACTTCAATGGCTCAAAGGATGGAAGCTTACTGGTTGGAGGTCTGGAGAACCAATAACAAGAGCGGAATCAGAGCGAGTCCAATAGTAAGAGCAAGTTTTACTAGGGAGTCCAAAGACAGGCCAGAGGTCGACACCAGGTAAGCAGAGATCGCGACGATACAGTAGGAGGAGGCAGCTCGAGGTCGGGGTACGAAGCAGGGATCGGCAACAGAGATCAGACAGAGAATGGTTGGTTCAGGCAGGGGTCGGCAACGAACATCAGACAGAGAATAATTCAGAAGACAAACTAGGTACAAGGCGCTATCACAGGCACTGAGTAAATGACGGAGTGAAGCTTTATAGGAACCAGAGTGATTGGGGATGGGGAAGTGAGTGAGTGATTGGTGCAACTCAGAACTTCACACACATTGGTCCAGATAACACAAAGGGCGTATAGCCCAAAACCCTTTATTGGGCTCATTGGCCCCAACCAGAACTAGGGGCGTACCCCCCATACTTCGGGCTCATTGGCCCTTTAACTGAGCCTCCGGCGGGCGCGCTGTGAGCAGAGCCGCCGGAGGGAATACAAATCACGGTGCCGGGGACGCGGAGGAGAGGGAGGAGGACGACTGTGCTCGGCTCCGCACGAACTGCCACTCGCCGCAGCCGCCGAGCAGGAACTGCTGAGGTCGACCGCCCTGGGACGGCGCTGTAACGGGACCCAGGTAAGTGCGTTCTGACAGTAACGTTTCCCAGAGTGATCCGTCGTTTATTATAACAGCTCGCATTTTTTACAATGCAGCACAAAGAACTATTCAGAAACTCCTACGATCTAGTGATGAAAGTGAAACTTGGCGGACTCGCCATGTCACGTCATTTACAGGAAATCACTTGCTTTCTGAGAAGTAGAAACTTAACTCTTGGCAGACACTATCCCCTCGATTCAAAGAGCAAAAGTTAATTGATTTCGTATCGAGAATCGTAAGTTTGGGTGGGTGTTAGTCATTTTTTCCTGTTTTTTTGGCCATTCCCGACTCGCACGAGCCTACGTACGAATGCGTATATGCTCTTACGATCAGCGGCAGTTCGTTCGTAAATTTTAGGATCAAAACGTAAAACTTAGGATCAAATCCTAAAACTTAGGATCAAAACGTAAAACTTAGGATAATCGGATGTGTTTACGTGTGATTCAGAGAACAGTTTTCCAACCTCTAAATACGTTTTAAAAGAAAGCCACTGCCGACACCTTTTAGCAGTCGGATTGCTGTTCTTGAACAGGTTTTTTGGCTATGTGGAGGAGTCTGCGCGTCTTGTGCTCCAATGAACTGCATGTATCAGCATGGCCGAGGCCATTAATTGTATGGCAATGCATGCCTGATTTAATACATTTCATGTATGCCTTATAAAAGCATTTTAATGTGGACCTTAATTAGTCCTTTGCATGTAAACCTTTATTTTGCAATATATTTGCGTTAATTATTTTGCGTTGTTATTTATTTTAAAATTGATGTACTAGAATAATATTTTTAGATTGCATTTATTGGTGTAGTTGTTTACCTTTGCTTTGTTTAATTATTTAAGCACATCTTTGGTCAGATGCATCACACTTACTGAGGAGAGGAGAGCGGGATAAAGTGCAGGATGTGGGTTACTGCTGTATTTTGCCCCCAGAGCTGGGGGCACGGACAGTCACAAGGCCCTTTCTGTTTGCAGGCTGCCCGATAATACCTGAGCCGCCATCTTGGCTGTTTCTAGACTCATAACATGCAGAAGTTGCTGTGTGTTTTTTTATATTTGAGAGCAATCTGTATGTAGAGGGTGTGGGTAACCACACACAAAATTTTAAGTTGTACCATTTGAAGCCAAAATATTAAAATTAAATCCACAAGTAAAAAATGCAAGTTAACTAAAAATTAAACAAAGTAAGATTTACTTATGCAAATGCATTAATTAATGGTTGGTTACTACAAAATGAATGAAATAAAGAAAAATAAAAAAACAAATATTTAGAATGCACTTTAATGAGGTAAGTTTGTAGTGCGCAGCCGCAAGATCAGAAGGATTTACGTCCAGACAAAAAAGGAAAAAGGGCAAAACCAATGTTGCAACCTGAGAAATGAAACGGAAAATTCAGGATGGAAACTGACATAGGTCTGATTCCCGAACTGCCATACGAACGGACGTAAATTTTAGGATAGAAACGTATTTGCTTATAGAATCACTCGCAAGTTCATACGAACGCACGAGCGGACGGGAAAAATAGGATGATCGGCACCAAAATCAAAGCTGTTACATGTTTCTTTGAATCGACCCTTATGTGTGCAATGGGCAAAGGGTGCTTTCTAAAAAGCAAAAGCCGCTTATCCCTCCAGTAGCTCAATTTCGTGTGTGATGGGTAACCAGAAGAGGGGCCACCTTCGGAAACAGACCCTCCCCCAGCCTTGTGACAACAAGCTGATCCTCGGAAACAAGGTCCAAGGCCAAGAGGGAGATTTCTAACATGGGGCTGCACATGCACATCGGGGCTGAAGCTCTCCCCCATGGGGGGTGGGGCAGTTCAGATGTTAGATCACATGTTAGATCTGAGAGGTGCATTGTGGGAGTCACTCCCAGGGAACAATGTTACACAGCAGACCGTATAGGGGTCTCCTCTCTTTATTTCCTCACTATGTTGTATTATTATTACTCAGGCGCATCACCCGCATCCCGGAGTCCGATTCTCGGGTGTCATCAGAACGGCCTACTTACCCGACAACGCGGAGGGGAGGGAGATCCTGCGGCTGCTGAGGACGGCGTTTGATCGGCGATTAATCTTCACGGTGGGAGATTCCCGCACAACTGGCGCCACCGACGTTGTGACCTGGAACGACATCCATCACAAGACCAGTGTGCAGGGAGGACCACAGAGGTGAGCTGAGGGGGTAACAGCAGGGGGCACTGTGCAGCAGTGGGGTAACAGCAGGGGGCACTGTGCAGCAGTGGGGTAACAGCAGGGGGCACTGTGCAGCAGTGGGGTAGCAGCGGGGGGCACTGTGCAGCAGTGGGGTAACAGCGGGGGGCACTGTGCAGCAGTGGGGTAACAGCGGGGGGCACTGTGCAGCAGTGGGGTAACAGCGGGGGGCACTGTGCAGCAGTGGGGTAACAGCGGGGGACACTGTGCAGCAGTGGGGTAACAGCAGGGGGCACTGTGCAGCAGTGGGGTAACAGCAGGGGGCACTGTGCAGCAGTGGGGTAACAGCGGGGGACACTGTGCAGCAGTGGGGTAACAGCAGGGGGCACTGTGCAGCAGTGGGGTAACAGCAGGGGGCACTGTGCAGCAGTGGGGTAACAGCAGGGGGCACTGTGCAGCAGTGAGGTAACAGCAGGGGGCACTGTGCAGCAGTGGGGTAACAGCAGGGGGCACTGTGCAGCAGTGGGGTAAGTGTTTTATGCTGTCCCTGTTTTTTCTCCGGCAGTTTCGGTTATCCTGATCCCCATTATCTGAGACGTGTGCGGGAGGAGCTGAAAGCGAAAGGGATCGAGTGACAGGCGCCAAGATGCTGCTGACAATAACCTTCTCCCACCCGCCATCCGCCATCTTTAAGCTTTATAATTTTTTTAAATCTGTTTAGGATGCAAAATAATTTCAAATTGAGGCCGCATTGCATGCTGGGATTGCCCTATACTGTATTATGCTGGAATATGAACGATCTGTTCAATTAAATCTCCTCCCAGTCAGACACAACCCTTCATGTCCTTCTATAATGCTATTGGATAATGCTGTCATGAGTTACTTCTGATTAGTGGCACGATTTAGGAGCACGTGGTGGTCAGTGGTCAGTGTGTGTATTACACCCTCCATCACACTGCACACTGACCACTAGAGGGAGCACTGCCATCATGAGCTCCTTCTGCTTAGTGTGTTGTTAAAACAGCAAAGTGAAATAAGCCATTTATGTTCCAATGGAGCAGGACAATGTGAATAGAAGCGAGGCCCTGCCACATACAATGTAACTGTCACACCTCTCCCATGACGGCTTAATAACACGTCATAGTTCTGCTAAAGCAATCAGTACCTTACCTCCATGAGCTCACCAACCTTCTGCTGCTTATGGGGAACAGACAATGCTGATTGGAGCTACACTCACAGTATCTGTATGTATTGCTGAGGTATTTTTACAGTCTGCTTGTTCAGCACCCAGATGGTCCTCAATGTGTGATGGCCTCTGGAAGAAGGCTCCAGAGGAATAAAATGTTTATGATCTCAATTATTAATGAATTATTTTTAAATCACTAATATTACTGATAAATAGGTAATTTGGATGAATGTGGAATCTGTGGATGTTTACCTACCGTTTACTATGATCCTGATCCGGGGCTGGCTGATTCAGAGGAAATAATGCTCATATAATATAACATAAGGTTTATTTTGGTGAATTGCATCAATATTCATTATACAGACTCAAGCAATGTTATGTCTGGGATTTTCACCTAGGAATTATTTGATAATGGTCTTTCGACTATATAACTGAAACCATATGTTTTTTGTGTCCAGACTAAGAAAATAGTGTTACATGACTGCTCCCCCCTTGGGGGATGGGAAAAAAAGGTTTGACCAGAGGGATAATATTTAAGGACAAAAAGACGGGCTCGCGTCTCTCTGCTTTGGCTCTCTGAACTGACAGCATGGATGAGACATGAAAAGATTGCCACACAGGCAGTATGGTGGGGGCTGCGGGAAAGACAAAAGGCCCTGGTTGAATTAGCCTGAGAGAGAGAATTTTTGCATTTTGTATGGACACTGCTTACATTTCTGGACATTACAGCTTACATCATATTTACGCCGCTCATATTATTTTTCTGTAGTATAACCGGTTCTATCTTAATTAAATCCACTTATCGATTGTTGGTTTCGGCCAATACTTGTTCCTTGAATCACCATAGCTGTGATTATATCAGGATGGCCCAATAGTCCTTGTAAAGTTGAAAACAAGGAAACAAACAATATTACAGCCTCTGTGGGGTGGGGTCCCATTCACCCAGATCAGGGTGCCTGATCCTTACCTTCAGGAAGAGAGAGGAGCTGAGAGTCGGAGGCAAGAGTCAAGAAGCCGGCTGGTCCTGCCCTGAGCCCGGCCAGGAGCGAGCGGTCCAGAGTGGTGGAAGCTCTGATTGCCGAGCATTGGGGGCCGACGCCAGACAAGCAGGAGAGGAGGTTCAGCCCCCGTCCCAAGAAGCCGGACAGCACGGCGAGAGATGGAAAGGAGCACGCAGAGGACGACACCCCAAGTCTCCTGTGAGAGAGAGGAGAGACACAAGAGAGAGAAGAGCGGACTTGAGATGCCCCCCCCCCCCCACCATGAGGGGGTAAGTCTGCCCTGCTGTGTATTAATCTCCTAGAGGGGATCATCGGCTGGTGCAATGATAAGGTATAATGGGGGCCAGGAAAGAAAAAACAACCCACAGCACCTCCACCCCAATACAACAAAGGGCTCACAGGACTATGGGAACAAATATGGGAGGGACATCTACTTTTATGTGGCCCAGTGCGACCCCCATATGAACATGGAACCCAGTAACCTAGTGAACTTGAGAGTTTATGTAGCTTTTGTGACTATTGCGCGGGTTGATCAGACCTATTGATCGTTCCTCTGATCAAACCGGCCAATCGTTCCCCACGTGTGTCACCGCAATTGTTCAATCGGCAACACGCGCGGCTATAAACTGCTGCCACCAGAACGCAAACTGTGTTCACCTCTATATAAGCCACACACAACACAATCAGATCGAACAAATCGATCGACCCACCACCACTTCCAGGCGCAGGGCGATCGAGCCTCTTCAACATAGCATGAGCTTTTTAGATCCTTAATTCAGAGCATTGGTGACCCTCTGCTGTATTTTTACAATTTATTTAAAACAATCAAAAAGTAAAAGAGTGGCTTTCCTAGAACTGAAAGTATTTGCACAGTACCCAGTCCAAGGACAGATAGCATTACCCATCTACCCTTCACAGTAGGCGGAGCTATGCAAATCATCTCTTTACGTCTCTGTGCCATCCAAGGCCCTTAAAACCGCTAAGGGTGCAATGCCAAGGATTAGCTTTACATTTTATACAGCCAGACACATCCAACTAGTGGACACGTGTTTCAAGCTTTAGGCTCTCATCAGCACTAGGCCGGATGTGTCTGGCTGTATGGGGGGGTGAGACTTGGTGAGTACCAAAACATAGTCGCAAGCCAGTATGTGGAGAGACCCATGTTAGGCTTAATATAGGGGGGCTAAGAAACATAAAGAGATGATTTGCATAGCTCCGCCTACTGCAAGGGTAGATGGGTAATTCTATCTGTCCTTGGACTGGGTACTGTGCAAATACTTTCCGTTCTAGGAAAGCCCCTCTTTTCCTTTACCTAAGTAGAGGGTTTTTTGGTCTCTTTAGCCCCTATATTAAGCCTAACATGGGTCTCTCCACATACTGGCTTGCGACTATGTTTTAGAACAAACAGTAAAACAAAAATCAAAAATACAAGACAAACAGTGCGAGGTGATAAAACAGGATTAACTATAAAACATGGTAAATAAGATAAATAGCAAGAGATATCAATTGTCTGTCAGTCCCCACACGGTTCCTGGTCTCGTCTTAAAAGGGAGCGTGTGTCACTCTTGATGGTAAGATTAGAGTGCCCCCTCCTTTGCCGATTTCGAAGATCTCCCTATTCCCTCTAACCAGGGGGCAGTTTCTGACCCCTCCTATGGGCAGAGCGATTGGAGTCACCCTCTGGCTGATTGGTGCATCTGGGATTCTCCATCTTCAGTGCAACTGTCACACCTCTCCCATGACGGCTTAATAACACGTCATAGTTCTGCTAATGCAATCAGCACCTTACCTCCATGAGCTCACCAACCTTCTGCTGCTTATGGGGAACAGACAATGCCGATTGGAGCTACACTCACAGTATCTGTATGTATTGCTGGGGTATTTGTACAGTCTGCTTGTTCAGCACCCAGATGGTCCTCAATGTGTGATGGCCTCTAGAGGAAGAAGGCTCCAGAGAAATAAAATTTTTATGATCAATGATATTACTGATAAATAGGTAACTTGGATGAATGTGGAATCTGTGGATGTTTACGTACCGTTTATTATGATTCTGATCTGGGGCTGGCTGATTCAGAGGAAATAATGCTCATATAATATAACATAAGGTTTATTTTGGTGAATTGCAATCGCTCTGCCCTCCTATGGGCAGAGCGATTGGAGTCACCCACTGGCTGATTGGTGCATCTGGGATTCTCCATCTTTGGGTACCTGAAAGTTCCATATGACACCCCCCATCTGTCCTGGGATTCCAAAGGGAGGATGGATGGAGGACATTCCATGGAAGGGGGGCAGGAGATGGGCCCTGTCGCTGCTTCTATGGCTAAGTGATTTCTGATAACACTCACTCCATTACGTTGTTAATGCTGGGAGATTCTCGAGGGGAGAAAGTCATGCCAGCTGATCCTGTGTGCATGCAGGGGGTTATATGGCAGACAGGGAGGGGGGGGGGGAGACATGAGGAGAGGTATACAGAGCAGAGGGGTCAGCGAGGCTGAAAAACACTAACTATACGTATATGTCTACGTGGGCTTGTGATATATACACACAAACAATGATACACATGGCAACATACACACATAGAGAAATAAACAACACCTCAGATATGTTCAGTCACAGCTTTCTATTGGAGGAGGCAAAAGAAATCCATGGGAAGGGCCCGAGGGAGAACACAAAGGAAAACACAGAGACAGGCTCACTCCTCCTATGTACTTATACAATAGGGAGAAAAAACCCTCCAGAGAGAAGTCGCAGCATTGATCCACCTGATGAATAGTGACACCCCGGATAAACCGGCAGAACTGTAAGAGCAAAACATTTTTTAAATAAATGAAAACAGACTTTCTAAGTCTTGGGGCAAAGATGGGAATAAATAAGAGTAAATGCTCAACAATAATAGAAATTGTGACCCATAACCGACCTAAAATATTACATCTGAAGGACCAACTGGAAGAAGCTCAAGCTAAAATAAAAACCCTGAAAAACAGATCCACATAATCTAATTTCACAATAAATCCCTGAATCGGTAAAAGATTCAGACACGGGCCTCGATTCAATAAAGGTAGAAAAAAATTCTCACGGTAGTTAGTAAAAAATTCAGTTCATGAGAAAGAATGTTATTGAATCACCAGATAAAAAGACAATGAAAGTCACTGTTACTGAATCACCAGATATAAAGACAATGAAAGTCACTGTTACTGAATCACTAGATAAAAAGACAATGAAAGTCACTGTTACTGAATCACTAGATAAAAAGACAATGAAAGTCACTGTTACTGAATCACTAGATAAAAAGACAATGAAAGTCACTGTTACTGAATCACTAGATAAAAAGACAATGAAAGTCAATGGCAGCTTTTACTACAGTGTAGAAAGGAGGAAACACTTCTCTACTTTTCTTAGGAGTAAAAAATGCCATTGACTTTCATTGTCTTTTTATCTAGTGATTCAGTAACAGTGACTTTCATTGTCTTTTTATCTGGTGATTCAGTAACAGTGACATTCTCAGGCTTTTTTCTCATGAATTGAATCTTTTACTACCATGAGAATTTTTTCTACCTTTATTGAACTGAGGCCGTGGTGGTAAAATAAATCATGAGCCTATCATCTCCTTTACTATTTGTAATAGGCACAGCTCAAAAATATATATTTAAATACAATTCTATTGATTACGAACCTGAAGATTAAATATACAAGAGGCTGATTTATTAATAGCGACATGTAGCGACAGTTGAGCGACTGTAGCGGTATTTTCACAGCGCCCGCTAGTAGTCGCTGTGCTTGGCCGTTGTTCGGTTGTTGATAGCGACTCAGTCGGTGTGCAGTAATGTTGAATACAAGGTGACGAGTCGCTATTTGACAGGTTCCGCGATGTATGGGTGCGCATGATAGCGACTGGTCAGAGCGACCGGCTCCCACCATATTCATCAAAAAATCAGGCTCAAAAAATTCTCGCGCTGTGAAATGCATGTTTAAACCCCAGAGCGCTGGAGGCGATGGGTTAAAAGTAGTTTTTTAACCCCCAAACAACCATATTTTTGGAAACCAAAAAAAACTATTTTTTTAAATAATTTAGTAATATGAATACAATAATATCAGACCTGTAATATTAATTCTGTACATTTTTTATTTTTTTTTTTTTACCTTTAAAACCTTTAAAAAAAAACAAAAAAAAAAACAATAACAATTAATTATTAATATTTAAAGATTGTTCCATTGAAATGCATTGGAGAGCGCCAGGTAGCGAGAGGTCATACCTGTCGCTGTTCAAGGTCGGTCGCTGGTGCTGTGGGCTGAGGCTGGAATAATGATGAATGAGTCGCTATATGGCGCTATCTCAGTCGCTAAGCAGGATCGGCTTGATAAATGTGTGATTGTGGTGGGGAGGCGGCGTTCTCGTGGCGGGGCCCGTCATTACCGGGCGCTCACCAGTTGCTACCTGTCGCTATTCCTTCATAAATAAGGGCCTTAGTCTATAGGGGATTCAGTATTCACTATAGCGACAGATGAGCGTCTGTAGCGGCATTTCAGAGCACCCGCTAGTAGTCGCAGTGCTCGGCCGTGGGTTGCTAGTTTATAGCGACGGGCAGGCTGATTCATCACTAACGCCAGGTAGCGACAGATGAGCGTCTGTAGCGGCATTTTCAGAGCGCCCGCTAGTAGTCGCTGTGCTCGGCCGTGGGTCGCTAGTTCATAGCGACTCAGTCGCTGTGCAACAATGATGAATAAATTGTGAGGAGTCGCTATATGACCGGTACAGCGCTGTATGGGAGCGCATGTTAGTGACTGCTCATAGCGACCGACTCACACCATATTCACCAAAAAAACAGCCTCACAAATCTCTGGCGCTGAAAAATGCTTCTCTGAAGCCCAGAGCGCAGGAGGCTGTGTGATTAAAGTCTGTTTTTCAGCATCTATCCACCAGTAACAAAGCGAAAACATATGGAATTACATTGTAACAACATTGTAACATGACACTATAATGGCAGAGCTGTGATGTCATTTCTGAGGAAATATATAAAACATGAAAAAAATGTGGAAAAACTGCTTATTCAATGTCAGGAGAGGTCACAGAATTATTTGAGATTTTAAAAAAACAAAAACCTGTTTAAAGAGAAGAAAAGGATCGTCCATTGAAATGTATGGGAGAGCGACAGGTAGCGAGAGGTCATTCCTGGCGCTGTGCAAGGCTGAACGCCGGCGCTGTTCACTGAGGCTGTGAAAATGATGAATCGGACGCTACATGGCGCTATCCCAGTCGCTAAACAGATTCTGCTTGATAAATGTGTAATTGCTGCCGTGTCCGGCGTTCACCTGTCGCTACCTGTCATTAACCAGCCGCTACCTGACGCTATCACTTCTTAAATAAGGGCCTGACTCCAGTTGCCTTGGTTACTACAGATATACTGTGAGCAGCATAAATAAGAACTGACACAGAATAAAGCACGGCCTAAAGACACCGCAGACTAAATAGTATAAAGCAGCGGACAGCTTTCTGCAAATCAGTAGCCAAACTAAATTTCCCACGAGTAACGTACAGGAAGAGCTACGCGTATCGCACAAATAATAATCAGGACTCCAAGCGCAACTGTCAGCTTATCCAGCCAATCAGTGAAGTATCTTCCCAGGTGTCACAATGATTAGCCAATTAAGCAGCGATTCCGTAGCCACAGTGTATGGGGGGGGGGGGGCTGTGTGGCATTGGCCAGGTAAGTTGCATGTTTTATTTCTAAAAGACTCCAGGGCCGGCCAACTAACGGCCCCCTGGGGCATTCCGATTCGGGATGCCCCACTATGTGAATCCCCATTACAAACCCCTTACCCTTCAACCCTTCCCTGCAGCAAAGTACGCTCTAAGCCCGGGAGCATATTACGCAGGGAAGCTAGCGAGGCTGATGCACAGTCCAAAACAATGGCATAGAGCCACATGCACAGCACAGCGCTGATTGGACAGGAGCCCGCATGTGGGAACGGCGGAAAGGTGAGTTGGGGCAATCGGGGGGTTTTACACAGCGTCTCAAATCGTGATTCCCCAGCGACAGGTACCAATCGCCAATATAATGAAACTCCTGGTGATTTGTCAGGGGTCTGTGTCCAGGAGATGTCCGCACTCTGCTCCAATAGGTGCGCGATCCGGGGCGGTCCAAAGACCCACAAATAGCAGCAGGAAAAGATAAAAGGTGGATCCGCACTTCCTTCAAATCGTATCTTTATTATGTAAAAGTTAAAATCATCTCCATCAAAAAATGGTGCAAATAGCAGCAGAAGCAGCAAGGAATAGAATCCAATACAGACTCGGGCACAATAAAGTGTGTGGTCCTCTGACGCGTTTCGGGTCTTTAGAGGCCCTTAGTCATAGCTATGTCCAGGAGGCCAGACATGCACTTTAAAGTGGACCAACACCCAGGATTTTGACTATCCTGGGATTTGGCCCACTTCGGTGGGGTGCCCCGCTGTGTGAAACCCCCCAGAAAGCCCCAAAAACTCACCTGACCCCGCTCCCACGTGACCGCTGCAGCCAGTCCCTGCCGACGGACATGCGAGCGCGCCCGCCGCCGCCTCCCGCGTGTCACTCTTACAGGGTGCGAGCCCTGCTAGCGGGATGCGCGAGCGGCGGCAGCGGCTCGCACATGCACCACTGGATCGCGGAGCAGGTAGAGATTTCGGAGCTTTCTGGGGGGTTTCACCCCGCGGGACATCCCAATTTCGGATGCCCCGCAGGAACGGATCTGATCGGCCCGGGAATCTTATAAATAGGGTGTTGGTCCACTTTAAACCACCCACATTCATCATTTACGGAGATCCAACAATTTTATTACAAAAAAGGGACTGACCACATGCGCTCACAGTGCGGCAAGCCCGATGCTTCTTACCTGACGCTCGCTCCCTCATTAAAACCGGGATCCTGTGATTGTAGATCTGCCATCATTGGGTCGACGCGGTGGCTGGCAGCCAATCTTGGGAGCAAGGATAAGGTAAGAAACGCGCCTGCAATCGGGGAGAGGAATCAGCAAACACCCCATCAACCCCTCACAGCATTAGCCCCACACATCAGTTATCCCACAAACACACACCATTATCCCCCATTATACCCCCAATCTATTGTCCTCCACTACCACAAACTTCTAGCGGCTCCAGCACACGGCCGATGGGATACAAATGCGTTAGCACCTTGATAAAGTGACGTCACGGAACGCGTGGGTGGCAGAGCATTGTTTTCCTAGCAGGAGGGGACCATACATACATTCAGCACTGAGGTGTTTATTTCTGTTTAGCTGTTTGCACACATTCTCCATTTGGCGATTTATTATTCGCACATTGCATTTGACACTTTAATTAATTATTGATAGACTATGGATATGATAAATGGTTGTTGGATTAGATTTTGGATGGCGTCGCTCCTGATGATTTGTATGTTGTTTTTAAATTGTATGTGATTGTATTGTTCATGTCGTTTTAACTTTAATGAATTAAAAGAGGTTTACTATGAATTATAAGTGGTACTTATTTATAGAGGGTGAGCGGTGCCTCCAGTATTTGTATCACATTGGCGTTGTGCTGGAGCCGCTCGAAGTTTGTGGTTGTTGTTCAATATTTGGCACATTTTTCCTTCTTAGATATTGTGTGTTGGGGGCAGGGGCCGTATTTGCCACTAGGCACACATAGGCACGTGCCTAGGGCGGAGCTTTGGCAGGGGCGGGGCTGACAGCCAGCAAATATCAAATAAAAACTTTTTTTTTTTTGGTCAGTGGGCCCGCGCTGCCCACAGCCGCCGCCTGCCACTTTGGTACTGCATGGCTCAGCTCCCTACAGGGCCGGCGCTAGCGCCAGGAAAGGTCAGTCCCCAGGCGGCGGGCGGGCTAATGACAGGCAGCACAGCCAATGAATGAAGGCTGTCTGCGCTGCGCCGTGGATGCTGGTTGGCTGTATTAGGTCTGGTGGGCGGGACCATCGCTCTCTCCCTGTGCATGCTGGAGTCCCTAGCTGGATTCTTTTGGCTGCCTATTGCCAGAAAGGTGACGGCCCTTTAAAGTGGACCAACACCCAGGAGGGATCTATAAGATTCCCGGGCCGATCAGATCCCTCCCCGCGGGGTATCCGAAATCGGGATGCCCCGCTGTGTGAAACCCCCCCAGGAAGCCCACAAACCTTACCTTATCCCTGTTCTAGCGCGGGCCGCCGCCTCCCGCTTGTCCCTCTAGCAGGGCGCGCACCCGCGCCGGCTGTTTGTGAATGGCCTATTGCCAGAATGGATGAAATCCCTACCTGCTCCTCGTCCAGCGGCACATGCGCGAGCCGCCGCCACCGCTCGCGTATCCCTCTAGCAGGGCGTGCACCCGCGCTGGCCGTTTGTGAATGGCCGGTGCAGGCGCGCTCCCTGTAAGAGTGACGCGCTGGAGGCAGCGGCGGGCGCGCTCGCTTGTCTGTCGACGGACCTCGCTTGTCCGCCGGCGGGGATTGGCTGCAGCGGTCACGTGGGAGCGGGGTCAGGTGAGTTTTTGGGGCTTTCTGGGGGGTTTCACACAGCGGGGCACCCCCGATCAGGGTGCCCCACCGAAGTAGACCAAAATCCAGGATAGTCAAAATCCTGGGTGTTGGTCCACTTTATGGCCACTGGGTAACCCAATGCTGTCAGGTGAGCTGCAAGTGATGATAGTAAAAGCAGAAGTGCTGAGCACAGTAGGGAACGCTGTTAGACGCTTGTGGGGCTGCAGCCGCTGGTTGCGATTGGCTGCATATTGGCTGCATACGACTATTCTTCCAGTCGGCCTGTAGCCTAAAATGATGACGAATGGAACCGAGTGCGCTGATTATATGGGAGTCCTTAGATGTGCCATAGTTCCAGGGAAAGGTGAGTTTTACTGGGCAACCTGGGGGTTTCACACAGCAAAGCATCCCAAATTGGGGTGTCCCAGGGGCAAGGACCAGAACCGGGGATATTCAAAATCATGGGTTTTGTTAAACAAAGTCATACTATAGTAACCCCCCCCCCCTTACATGCAGCTCAGGCTATTGCTGCTGGTGCGGTGTAATGACACTTAGCGGATCTGCCGCTGTCAGTCCTGTGCCAGGCACCGCTCCCTACTCACCCGCCACCTTAAAGCTTGTACAGAAGGGGACTATGGCGCCCCTGCCCCTCATCACAGGAGCTATGGCACTTTCCTCTCCAATCAGTTTATTGGTGTGCCATAGTCCCTGTGCCAAGGGGGGTGTGCCGTAGTCCCCTCTGCTGATCGGTGTCAAGGTGTGGGGGGCGCATGACCAAAAAGTGCCTAGAGCAGCACGACTCCTGGTTGGGGGTGGTGCTGGACAGTGGGCACTTGGTGCAGTGTATTATCCTCCACTACACGCACACTATAACCCCACACCTGGCAAAGCAGACCATAACCAGCCCCCAGCGCCAGCCAATGACCCCTCCCCAAGGCATGATGCCCCACTTCCCATTCATCCCACAGCGCATGCGCGGCCCATGGTGGCGCTAAATGGCCAGAACAGCCAGCAGGTACCTTCCATTAATAATAGATGCCAGGTGACGCATGCACCAGTAAAGTGGAGCCAAATCCCAGGTTTTGGTCTGTTTTAACCTTCCACACATACAGTTAGAACAAAACCCGACCATTTGACTTTCCCCCGTTTTGTGCCATTCCCCAGGGCATCTCAAATGGGGATGCCCCGCTGTGTGGAACCCCCCAGGGGGGCGGTATTCACTCACCTACCATGGCAGAATGAGAGCAGCCATTCGGCAAACGACTCTCACTGACTTCAAAGGCGAGCGCGAGCGGCGTCATCCCCAGTGGCGCGGCCATTTGCCGTATGACAACGTCACAGCACGCGGCGCTCATTGAACGAGAGTCCACACATGTGCCGCACCCAGAAAAGGCGAGTGATCACCGGCGGGGGGGGGGGGGGGGATTCACACAGTGGGCCAGCGGCTTCTTTTAGATTCCAGGGCTAATCCGGCTGGGTTTTGTTCCACATAACACCATTAACCACACGCATTGTGAAAGCAAATAAAATACAGTTTTGGACAGCCCTAAAGTCTAAAGGACTCCAGGGCCAACCAACTCCATCTTCAGGATGCCCCACAGTGTAAAAGCTCCAGGGGTAACCATGAATCTTACCTTTCCATCGATCCCATAGTGCATGCGCGGCCAGAGGTGGCTTCTCCCTGGCTGAATGGCCAGTGCAGGCAGAGCTGGGGGTCCCTGGATCTCCATTCATTCACCGCAAAATATTCTGAATTACTGTAACCCGCACATGCGCCGTGGGACAGAGGTAAGATTTGTGGAGGATCCTCAATCATGTTTAACAGCTTTTGAAGCGGAACAAAACCCAGGATATTGACTTTCCAGAGGACTCTTGAAGTGCGATGCCTCGCTGCGCATTACCCCCCAGTTCACCCGTAAAAACTCACCTTTCCATGCTCTAGTGGCGCATGCGCGGGCTGCGACTGCGTCATTTGGCAGGTGACTCTCATTGACTTGAATGGGGATCTATCTGAACGGCTGGGGCAGGAGCGCGCACACACCACCGGGAATGGCGGGGATGTGGCAGCGTGCGCTCCCAATCGCACTAATGACCCAGTCACCGCTCTCATTGAACGAGAGTCTGCCAATGCGCTGCTGGAGCATGGAAAGGTGAGTTTTTACCAAAACCCGGGGGGGGGGGTTTCACACAGGAGGAGGAGTGTGGCAGGGGATGCGAGGGGGGCAGGGCGAGGAGTGGGGCCGGGGGATGCGAGGGGGGCAGGGCGAGGATTGAGGCGGAGGATGCGAGGGGGTAGGGCGAGGAGTGGGGCGGGGGATGCGAGTGGGGTAGGATGAGTAGTGGGGCGGGGGATGCGAGGGGGGTAGGGCGAGGAGTGGGGCGGGGGATGCGAGGGGGGCAGGGCGAGGAGTGGGGCGGGGGATGCGAGGGGGGTAGGGCGAGGAGTGGGGCGGGGGATGCAAGGGGGGCAGGGCGAGGAGTGGGGCGGGGGATGCGAGGGGGGTAGGATGAGGAGTGGGGCGGGGGATGCGAGGGGGGTAGGATGAGGAGTGAGGCGGGGGATGCGAGGGGGGCAGGGCGAGGAGTGGGGCGGGGGATGCGAGGGGGGCAGGGCGAGGAGTGGGGCGGGGGATGCGAGGGGGGCAGGGCGAGGATTGAGGCGGAGGATGCGAGGGGGGCAGGGCGAGGAGTGGGGCGGGGGATGCGAGTGGGGTAGGATGAGTAGTGGGGCGGGGGATGCGAGGGGGGTAGGGTGAGGAGTGGGGCGGGGGATACGAGGGGGGCAGGGCGAGGAGTGGGGCGGGGGATGCGAGGGGGCAGGGCGAGGAGTGAGGCGGGGGATGAGAGGGGGGTAGGATGAGGAGTGGGGCGGGGGATGCGAGGGGGGTAGGGCGAGGAGTGGGGCGGGGGATGCGAGGGGGGCAGGGCGAGGAGTGGGGCGGGGGATGCGAGGGGGGTAGGGCGAGGAGTGGGGCGGGGGATGCAAGGGGGGCAGGGCGAGGAGTGGGGCGGGGGATGCGAGGGGGGTAGGATGAGGAGTGGGGCGGGGGATGCAAGGGGGGGCAGGGCGAGGAGTGGGGCGGGGGATGCGAGTGGGGCAGGGCGAGGAGTGTGGCGGGGGATGCGAGGGGGGCAGGGCGAGGAGTGGGGCGGGGGATGCGAGGGGGGCAGGGCAAGGAGTGGGGCGGGGGATGTGAGTGGGGTAGGATGAGGAGTGAGGCGGGGGATGCGAGGGGGGCAGGGCGAGGAGTGGGGCGGGGGATGCGAGAGGGGCAGGGCGAGGAGTGGGGCGGGGGATGCGAGGGGGGCAGGGCAAGGAGTGGGGCGGGGGATGCGAGTGGGGTAGGATGAGGAGTGGGGCGGGGGATGCGAGTGGGGTAGGATGAGGAGTGAGGCGGGGGATGCGAGGGGGGCAGGGCGAGGAGTGGGGCGGGGGATGCGAGGGGGGCAGGGCGAGGAGTGGGGCGGGGGATGTGAGGGGGCAGGGCGAGGAGTGGGGCGGGGGATGCGAGGGGGGCAGGGCGAGGAGTGGGGCGGGGGATGCGAGGGGGGCAGGGCGAGGAGTGGGGCGGGGGATGTGAGGGGGCAGGGCGAGGAGTGGGGCGGGGGATGCAAGGGGGGCAGGGCGAGGAGTGGGGCGGGGGATGCGAGTGGGGTAGGATGAGGAGTGGGGCGGGGGATGTGAGGGGGCAGGGCGAGGAGTGGGGCGGGGGATGTGAGGGGGCAGGGCGAGGAGTGGGGCGGGGGATGCGAGGGGGGTAGGATGAGGAGTGGGGCGGGGGATGTGAGGGGGCAGGGCGAGGAGTGGGGCGGGGGATGCGAGGGGGGCAGGGCGAGGAGTGGGGCGGGGGATGCGAGGGGGGCAGGGCGAGGAGTGGGGCGGGGGATGTGAGGGGGCAGGGCGAGGAGTGGGGCGGGGGATGCAAGGGGGGCAGGGCGAGGAGTGGGGCGGGGGATGCGAGTGGGGTAGGATGAGGAGTGGGGCGGGGGATGTGAGGGGGCAGGGCGAGGAGTGGGGCGGGGGATGTGAGGGGGCAGGGCGAGGAGTGGGGCGGGGGATGTGAGGGGGCAGGGCGAGGAGTGGGGCGCACCTCGGGGCTGACGTGCTCACTTGTGCCCGGACACTGTAAGATCTTTTTGTTGGCAGTATGGGATGCAGGCGCTGTGGACTGGGTGGCCCCCTCATCGGGGGGAGAGGGTCTGGGCGTACCTGGCGGGGGGGGGGGGTGCGGCGGGGGGGCCGCTGAGGGCTGGTGGGTGCCCTCTTTTCTCCGTATATCTATGTTTATCTGCTCTGTCGTATTACTGCTGCCGTTATAAAACTTCAATAAAGAGAGATTAAAGTAAAGGAGAAGTGGAGGAATGAAGCCGCGACAGCCTCCAATAAGGGAGCACAACCATGTGATACAAATAGTCACTTTCACTTCAATATGTCTTTATTACATTTTCCAAATATACAGAACATCAGTTAGAAACAGAAAAGCAGCGGATCACAGGGAGAAACCACACGGAGACCAAATACAACATCACATGCTCATACGGCCGCGGGGACCAGAACCCAGCTCCTCCCCTTTCATGGAGTACAAATCATTGTACATCATTGAGTTAGCTCCGCGAGCAACCATTTACATCGCACCGGATCTCCAGGTCGTGGGGTATTTCCCACTAATCCCATCCCTGGCCGCTCCCACCAACGCGCGAACCACCATGTCCATCCTCCCAGCGATCAAAGAGGTGAAGTATGAGAGAAAAATATAGGGGAAAGATAGGAAGGGGAAGAAGGAGAAGAAGAAAGAGGGAAGAACATGGAAATAGAAACCAAGAGGCCGGATGTCCCACGTCCGGAACCCGCCCCCAGAACCACCAAACCACACCCCAATGGCCCAAAATCACACCCCTCCCGCTATTACCCCCCCAACACTACACGCTCTCCAGAAGCGCCCGGATGTCTGTCGAGACCCGCGACACCTCCCAGAGAGTCCATGTCCTGAGAAACCTCTGGGTACCGTCCTCAACCCCTTCCAAAGCCAGCTCCTCCATCCTCTTTATGCCCTCCACCTCCCCGTACCACTCCAATAGGGAAGGAGCAACATTGTTACGCCAGTGCCTGGGGATCACCGCTCTGGCCGCTGTGAGTAGATGCCTCAACAGCACAAATAGTCACTTTTATTGAAAATACAAGAAACACCTAAAAAGCTACAAACAACACGAAAGACAACTGCTGCAACTCCAATCATATCCAACAACCGCATGTTTTGTATAATAAATCCTATATAAAAGGAGCCATATGGATACTCGCTATTTTGTCATTATATTGTGAGCATCCTTGATGTTTTGTGCCGGCAAAAAAAAATAATAAAAATACAAAAATGCAGAAAAAAACCCCCACAGCAACCAACAATAAAGGTAAGTAACACAATATAATAGGTGAAAATAAATAACACAGTGTGGTAATGAATAAAAAACACTTTTATTAGATTCTGTGGGACCCACTAAGAGTGATACAGTTGCACAAAATATTAAACCACGTGTAATGAATGATTAATAGAACAAGACAAATTGCAAGTAAGTAACAGTGAAATGACAGGTGTTCGTATAATAGAAACCAACTATAAAGTGCAGTGCAGGGCTCAGGGCTCTGTTACCAATGTAGTGATATGGCGTCCATAAGGTGGGGAGGGAGGGAGGGCTGGAGGTAGCAGGGAAACAATACTCCTGCGCGCGCGGCTACCCGCGCCGCTTCTTTCTAGGGTGAGGGGAGAATGTTTTATCGAATAAATGAGCATCAAATAAACATGAAGGTTGATAAGTATACTGCACCTTATAAAGATCCATTACATATCTGGGGAAAGTTGTGCACAAGACAGGCCCTCGCGCATTCCGCTGGTCTTCCAGCTTCTCCAGAGGTCTGGCAGACCAGTATCTACTATCTCCTGCCGGGCAGGCGTATTCATTACTAGCGCCAGATACCGACAGATGAGCGTCGGCAAGGCATTGAGAGCGACCGCTAGTAGTCGCTGTGATCGGCCATGGTTCGCCATTTCAGAACGTCTCAGTTGCTGGTCAGCATTGATGAATTTGATGTGTGAGTCACTATAACACCAGTACGGCGCTGTACGGCAGCGAACAGTAGCGTCAGCTCAGTGCGACCGACTCACACCATGTTCATCCAAAAAATAGCCTCACACAGCACCGGCGCTCAAATTCGGGTAGTTGTAGCCCAGAGCGCCAGACGCTGTGTGATTAAAGTCTGTTTTTGAACACATATCCACCAGTAACAAAGAGAAAACACATGGAATTACATTGTTATTACATTTTAACATGAACACTTTACTACCAGGCATGTAAGCACAAATCTGCATAAAAATATAAAAAATCAAAAATGTTTTAAAAAATGTATTTAAATAGACCAGGAGAGGTCACACGCTTTGATATAAAAAAAAAAATTATTAAAAGAAAACCCTGTCCATTGAAATGTATGGGAGAGCGACAGGTAACGACAGGTAATACCAGGCGCTCTGAAAGCCAGAGCACCGCCGGGATCCGCTGAGCCTTCTGTGATGATGAATCGGTCGCTACGTGTCGCTGTAAGATTCGCTTTCATAAATGTGGTATTGCGTACAGCGCCCATCGTTCCCCCTTCGCTACCTGCCGCTATGAGGCCCTACCTGTCGCTGTCCCTTGATGAATAAAGCCCCTACATGACTCGTACAAAGAAATACATAGGGTTCCAGCATTCCCACATCTTCCCATAAAGATGGCCGACCAAGAGACATAATAATCTGCCCTCACTTCTATTCCACTAAAGAAAAGACAATCATGATTCCAGGGAAAATTGGATATGGAAGTTAGATGCTAATATATCTAGATATTGCTCCAACAACAACAAGGAGAGCGATGTGCCCCACTCCTGCTTAAATTACATGTCAGGATCCGCTCCTTTAGGGCGTCTTCCATTGGTCTCTGCACGCTGCCGCAGAAGTGCTTTGGGTGTTTGTTCTAGACCTGGCTTTTCATCCATTGCACTGCTCAACAGCGCCACCTGGTGTTCGGCTCACTGCAACTGTACGAAGACTAGAGCGTAAGCTCTTGGGCTTGTTTTTTACTTCGGGCTTTCCTTGGCCTGTGTACAGGAAGTGACCTCACTCTCTAATGGACAGCTGGCCTGTATTCATTGCTGTGTTATCAGCTCAGTTGCTGGAAGCTGTGATTCCTGTTACCTGCAACCCCTGACTGTGATACTGGATTGACCTGGTCTGCTTCCCGATCAGCTTATGGATTAACCCTCACACGGATTTCACGGTTAGAATTTCGGATTGCTTATTGGACTTTGCTTGTTCGCTGCCAGCCTATGATCTCCGATTGTTTAATGGACTTTGCCTGTCTGCTGCCAACCCTGGAATTTGTATTTGGTTGGTCGCCAGCCTCTGAACATAGTCTGCTTAATGGACTTTGCCTGTCTGCCACCAGCCCTGTAATTTGTATTTAATTTGTCGCCAGCCTCTGAACACGGATTGTTTAATGGACTTTGCCTGTCTGCCAACAGCCCTGGAATTTGTATTTGGTTGGTCGCCAGCCTCTGAACATAGACTGCTTAATGGACTTTGCCTGTCTGTCTCCAACCCTGGAATTTGTATTTGGTTTGTCGCCAGCCTCTGAACACGGATTGTTTAATGGACTTTGCCTGTCTGATGCCAACCCTGGAAATTGTATTTGGTTTGTCGCCAGCCTCTGAACATAGACTGCTTAATGGACTTTGCCTGTCTGCCACCAGCCCTGGAATTTGTATTTAATTTGTCGCCAGCCTCTGAACATAGATTGCTTAATGGACTTTGCCTGTCTGCTGCCAACCCTGGAATTTGTATTTAATTTGTCGCCAGCCTCTGAACATAGATTGCTTAATGGACTTTGCCTGTCTGCCACCAGCCCTGGAATTTGTATTTGGTTTGTCGCCAGCCTCTGAACATAGATTGCTTAATGGACTTTTCCTATCTGTCTCCAACCCTGGAATTTGTATTTGGTTTGTCGCCAGCCTCTGAACACGGATTGTTTAATGGACTTTGCCTGTCTGCTGCCAACCCTGGAAATTGTATTTGGTTTTTCGCCAGCCTCTGAACACGGATTGTTTAATGGACTTTGCCTGTCTGCTGCCAACCCTGGAATTTGTATTTAATTTGTCATCAGCCTCTGAACATAGATTGCTTAATGGACTTTGCCTGTCTGCTGCCAGCCCTGGAATTTGTATCTGTTATTGGTCTTTATTAAACCCCTGAACTCTGTTCTGTCTTATTGAACTTTATTTCCATGCTTTGCCCCACATCTGGAGCTCTGCACAGCCCTCACTTCTTGCCAGAAGTTGTCTTTACCTTGGTTGTAGCCGGGAAGTCTGACATTACAAAGAACAATTAACTACAGATGATCGCAGGCCAACAAAGTATCATTTGTCTCCAGAAGACTCCCCACCATCCTCCCCTGTGCCCACTCCCCACCATCCTCCCCTGTGCCCACTCCCCACCATCCTCCCCTGTGCCCACTCCCCACCATCCTCCCCTGTGCCCACTCCCCACCATCCTCCCCTGTGCCCGCTCCCCACCATCCTCCCCTGTGCCCGCTCCCCACCATCCTCCCCTGTGCCCGCTCCCCATCTTCCACCCCTGTGCCCACCCCCCACCATCCTCCCCTGTGCCCACTCCCCACCATCCTCCCCTGTGCCCGCTCCCCATCTTCCACCCCTGTGCCCACTCCCCACCATCCTCCCCTGTGCTCACTCCCCACCATCCTCCCCTGTGCCCACTCCCCATCTTCCTCCCCTGTGCCCGGCCACACCATCCTCCCCTGTGCTCACTCCACACCATCCTCCCCTGTGCCCACTCCCCATCTTCCTCCCCTGTGCCCGGCCACACATCCTCCCTGTGCTCACTCCCCACCATCCTCCCCTGTGCCCGCTCCCCATCTTCCTCCCCTGTGCCCGGCCACACCATCCTCCCCTGTGCTCACTCCACACCATCCTCCCCTGTGCCCACTCCCCATCTTCCTCCCCTGTGCCCGGCCATACCATCCTCCCCTGTTCTCACTCCACACCATCCTCCCCTGTGCCTGCTCCCCATCTTCCACCCCTGTGCCCACTCCCCACCATCCTCCCCTGTGCCCACTCCCCACTATCCTCCCCTGTGCCCGCTCCCCATCTTCCACCCCTGTGCCCACTCCCCACCATCCTCCCCTGTGCTCACTCCCCACCATCCTCCCCTGTGCCCGCTCCCCATCTTCCACCCCTGTGCCCACTCCCCACCACCCTCCCATGTGCTCACTCCCCACCATCCTCCCCTGTGCCCGCTCCCCATCTTCCTCCCCTGTGCCCACTCCCCACCACCCTCCCCTGTGCTCACTCCCCACTATCCTCCCCTGTGCCCGCTCCCCATCTTCCTCCCCTGTGCCCGGCCACACCATCCTCCCCTGTGCCCACTCCCCCCATCCTCCCCTGTGCCTGGCCACACCATCCTCCCCTGTGCCCGCTCCCCATCATCCTCCCCTGTGCCCGCTCCCCATCTTCCACCCCTGTGCCCGCTCCCCACCATCCTCCCCTGTGCCCACTCCCCACCATCCTCCACCCCTGTGCCCACTCCCCACCATCCTCCACCCCTGTGCCCGCTCCCCACCATCCTCCCCTGTGACCACTCCCCACCCTCCTCCCCTATGACCACTCCCCACCATCCTCCCCTGTGCCCGCTCCCCACCATCCTCCCCTGTGCCCACTCCCCACCATACTCCCCTGTGCCCACTCCCCACCATCCTCCCTTGTGCCAACTCCCACCATCCTCCCCTGTGACCACTCCCCACCATCCTCCCCTGTGCCCACTCCCCACCATCCTCCCCTGTGCCCGGCCACACCATCCTCCCCTGTGCACGCTCCCCACCATCCTCCCCACCATCCTCCCCTGTGCCCGCTCCCCACCATCCTCCCCTGTGCCCGCTCCCCACCATCCTCCCCTGTGCCCGCTCCCCACCATCCTCCCCTGTGCCCGCTACCCACCATCCTCCCCTGTGCCCGCTCCCCACCATCCTCCCCTGTGCCCACTCCTCACCATCCTCCCCTCGTCCCGCTCCCCACCATCCTCCCCTGTGCCCGGCCACACCATCCTCCCCTGTGCCCACTCCCCATCTTCATCCCCTGTGCCCGCTCCCCACCATCCTCCCCTGTGCCCAGCCACACCATCCTCCCCTGTGCCCAGCCACACCATCCTCCCCTGTGCCCGGCCACACCATCCTCCCCTGTGCCCGCTCCCCACCATCCTCCCTTGTGCCCGCTCCCCACCATCCTCCCCTGTGCCCGGCCACACCATCCTCCCCTGTGCCCGGCCACACCATCCTCCCCTGTGCCCGCTCCCCACCATCCTCCCCTGTGCCTGCTCCCCACCATCCTCCCCTGTGCCCACTCCCCTCCATCCTCCCCTGTGCCCGGCCACACCATCCTCCCCTGTGCCCACTCCCCATCTTCCTCTTTTGTATATATGTAGATCATGGAATCAGTGATCGCCATTCATTGATTTATTTCACCATTTATTAATCAGATCATATGGATTCCTGCTCGCAGCTTATATCTTACGTCCCCCATTCACCGCTATGTGTGATGTCACAGGGGGCGGGAAGGGGGAGGAGTAACTTTACTTCACTCACTCATTAGGGCCCATTATCTCCCCCTCACCCCCATTATACAGGACAGGGCCACATGTTTCAGGTAGATGCATCCGTGGACAGATTTCCCTGGCACGGGGAATGGACGAGTCAGGAGGAGCTGCGGCTCCAGTGAGTATTAGGCCAACACTTATAGTAAGCTTTAATGTCTAAATGGAAGTCCAATGTCACAAGGGGGCGACATGAGTCCAGAACACGGCCCCGCCTAGGCGCACTCCACTCCGGCGTCCTCGCTGTGATTGCAGTTATGATCCTTCCAGGCTTTCTTCTCACAGTTCAAGATACTCGTCTCACTCCCCGAGCAATTCACATCGTCCAACATGATTTGCCCCGCCCCTGAGGAGACATTAGAGTGTGAGCTCTGAGGGACAGGGGGTCATGTGACTGATTCTATGGACTGCGCTGTGGTATATGTCAGCGCTATATAACGTATGTTGTTACCTCCAGCAGCCGTATACGCCGCCACGGCCCGGGTGTAGCCGAGCATGCGGCAGACCACTTTGGCGTCATTGATGTCCCAGTTGTCATCACAGATTGTTCCCCACTCTGACATGTATTTGATCTCCACGCGCCCTCGCCTCCCAGGGGGGACAATGCGGATAATTTCTGGAATAACAAGAAGAGGGATAATCACCAGCAGGGCGGCTCTGTGGCCAGAAAGAACCTTATAGTGATGACACTGGTGGTACCCCATCATTTGTAATCTATTGCCCCCGGGGTGGCCCATCCTGCCCCTCTGTGATAGATGCCAGCTCTCCATGCGCCTCTCTTAGCAGGTATGTATATAGCACAGCATCCAGCTGGGACACATAGCAGGTACATAGCACAGCACCCAGCTGGGACACATAGCAGGTACATAGCACAGCATCCAGCTGGGACACATAGCAGGTATGTACATAGCACAGCACCCAGCTGGGACACATAGCAGGTATATAGCACAGCACCCAGCTGGGACACATAGCAGGTATATAGCACAGCACCCAGCTGGGACACATAGCAGGTACATAGCACAGCACCCAGCTGGGACACATAGCAGGTACATAGCACAGCACCCAGCTGGGACACATAGCAGGTACATAGCACAGCACCCAGCTGGGACACATAGCAGGTACATAGCACAGCACCCAGCTGGGACACATAGCAGGTACATAGCACAGCACCCAGCTGGGACACATAGCAGGTACATAGCACAGCATCCAGCTGGGACACATAGCAGGCATATAGCACAGCATCCAGCTGGGACACATAGCAGGTATATAGCACAGCACCCAGCTGGGACACATAGCAGGTATATAGCACAGCACCCAGCTGGGACACATAGCAGGTACATAGCACAGCATCCAGCTGGGACACATAGCAGGTACATAGCACAGCACCCAGCTGGGACACATAGCAGGTACATAGCACAGCACCCAGCTGGGACACATAGCAGGTACATAGCACAGCATCCAGCTGGGACACATAGCAGGTATGACCATAGCACAGCATCCAGCTGGGACACATAGCAGGTATATAGCACAGCACCCAGCTGGGACACATAGCAGGTATATAGCACAGCATCCAGCTGGGACACATAGCAGGTATATAGCACAGCACCCAGCTGGGACACATAGCAGGTATATAGCACAGCACCCAGCTGGGACACATAGCAGGTATATAGCACAGCACCCAGCTGGGACACATAGCAGGTACATAGCACAGCACCCAGCTGGGACACATAGCAGGTATATAGCACAGCACCCAGCTGGGACACATAGCAGGTATATAGCACAGCACCCAGCTGGGACACATAGCAGGTACATAGCACAGCACCCAGCTGGGACACATAGCAGGTATATAGCACAGCATCCAGCTGGGACACATAGCAGGTATATAGCACAGCACCCAGCTGGGACACATAGCAGGTACATAGCACAGCACCCAGCTGGGACACATAGCAGGTACATAGCACAGCATCCAGCTGGGACACATAGCAGGTACATAGCACAGCACCCAGCTGGGACACATAGCAGGTATATAGCACAGCATCCAGCTGGGACACATAGCAGGTATATAGCACAGCACCCAGCTGGGACACATAGCAGGTATATAGCACAGCACCCAGCTGGGACACATAGCAGGTATATAGCACAGCACCCAGCTGGGACACATAGCAGGTACATAGCACAGCATCCAGCTGGGACACATAGCAGGTATATAGCACAGCATCCAGCTGGGACACATAGCAGGTATATAGCACAGCACCCAGCTGGGACACATAGCAGGTATATAGCACAGCATCCAGCTGGGACACATAGCAGGTATATAGCACAGCACCCAGCTGGGACACATAGCAGGTACATAGCACAGCATCCAGCTGGGACACATAGCAGGTACATAGCACAGCACCCAGCTGGGACACATAGCAGGTATATAGCACAGCATCCAGCTGGGACACATAGCAGGTATATAGCACAGCACCCAGCTGGGACACATAGCAGGTATATAGCACAGCACCCAGCTGGGACACATAGCAGGTACATAGCACAGCATCCAGCTGGGACACATAGCAGGTATATAGCACAGCACCCAGCTGGGACACATAGCAGGTATATAGCACATCATCCAGCTGGGACACATAGCAGGTATATAGCACAGCACCCAGCTGGGACACATAGCAGGTATATAGCACAGCACCCAGCTGGGACACATAGCAGGTATATAGCACAGCACCCAGCTGGGACACATAGCAGGTACATAGCACAGCACCCAGCTGGGACACATAGCAGGTATATAGCACAGCACCCAGCTGGGACACATAGCAGGTATATAGCACAGCACCCAGCTGGGACACATAGCAGGTACATAGCACAGCACCCAGCTGGGACACATAGCAGGTATATAGCACAGCATCCAGCTGGGACACATAGCAGGTATATAGCACAGCACCCAGCTGGGACACATAGCAGGTACATAGCACAGCACCCAGCTGGGACACATAGCAGGTACATAGCACAGCATCCAGCTGGGACACATAGCAGGTACATAGCACAGCACCCAGCTGGGACACATAGCAGGTATATAGCACAGCATCCAGCTGGGACACATAGCAGGTACATAGCACAGCATCCAGCTGGGACCCATAGCAGGTACATAGCACAGCACCCAGCTGGGACACATAGCAGGTACATAGCACAGCACCCAGCTGGGACACATAGCAGGTACATAGCACAGCACCCAGCTGGGACACATAGCAGGTATGACCATAGCACAGCATCCAGCTGGGACACATAGCAGGTATATAGCACAGCACCCAGCTGGGACACATAGCAGGTATATAGCACAGCATCCAGCTGGGACACATAGCAGGTATATAGCACAGCACCCAGCTGGGACACATAGCAGGTACATAGCACAGCATCCAGCTGGGACACATAGCAGGTATATAGCACAGCATCCAGCTGGGACACATAGCAGGTACATAGCACAGCATCCAGCTGGGACACATAGCAGGTATATAGCACAGCATCCAGCTGGGACACATAGCAGGTACATAGCACAGCATCCAGCTGGGACACATAGCAGGTATATAGCACAGCATCCAGCTGGGACACATAGCAGGTACATAGCACAGCATCCAGCTGGGACACATAGCAGGTATATAGCACAGCATCCAGCTGGGACACATAGCAGGTATATAGCACAGCATCCAGCTGGGACACATAGCAGGTACATAGCACAGCACCCAGCTGGGACACATAGCAGGTATATAGCACAGCACCCAGCTGGGACACATAGCAGGTACATAGCACAGCATCCAGCTGGGACACATAGCAGGTACATAGCACAGCACCCAGCTGGGACACATAGCAGGTATATAGCACAGCATCCAGCTGGGACACATAGCAGGTACATAGCACAGCACCCAGCTGGGACACATAGCAGGTACATAGCACAGCACCCAGCTGGGACACATAGCAGGTATATAGCACAGCACCCAGCTGGGACACATAGCAGGTATATAGCACAGCATCCAGCTGGGACACATAGCAGGTACATAGCACAGCACCCAGCTGGGACACATAGCAGGTACATAGCACAGCATCCAGCTGGGACACATAGCAGGTATATAGCACAGCATCCAGCTGGGACACATAGCAGGTACATAGCACAGCATCCAGCTGGGACACATAGCAGGTACATAGCACAGCATCCAGCTGGGACACATAGCAGGTACATAGCACAGCATCCAGCTGGGACACATAGCAGGTATATAGCACAGCACCCAGCTGGGACACATAGCAGGTATATAGCACAGCATCCAGCTGGGACACATAGCAGGTACATAGCACAGCACCCAGCTGGGACACATAGCAGGTATATAGCACAGCATCCAGCTGGGACACATAGCAGGTATATAGCACAGCATCCAGCTGGGACACATAGCAGGTACATAGCACAGCATCCAGCTGGGACACATAGCAGGTATATAGCACAGCATCCAGCTGGGACACATAGCAGGTACATAGCACAGCACCCAGCTGGGACACATAGCAGGTATATAGCACAGCACCCAGCTGGGACACATAGCAGGTACATAGCACAGCACCCAGCTGGGACACATAGCAGGTATGACCATAGCACAGCATCCAGCTGGGACACATAGCAGGTATATAGCACAGCACCCAGCTGGGACACATAGCAGGTATATAGCACAGCATCCAGCTGGGACACATAGCAGGTACATAGCACAGCATCCAGCTGGGACACATAGCAGGTACATAGCACAGCATCCAGCTGGGACACATAGCAGGTACATAGCACAGCACCCAGCTGGGACACATAGCAGGTATGACCATAGCACAGTATCCAGCTGGGACACATAGCAGGTACATAGCACAGCATCCAGCTGGGACACATAGCAGGTATGACCATAGCACAGCATCCAGCTGGGACACATAGCAGGTATGACCATAGCACAGCATCCAGCTGGGAGGGCCCAGCTCCGGAGTCTTTGGAGGCTGATGTCTTAGCTGAGCTGACACATCTAAAGATAAGTAAAGCAAAGGGCCCAGATGGCTTCCACCCCAGAGTTCTAAGGGAATTCAGATTTGTGATTGCAGCCTCTCTGACTGATTTACTTAACCATTCCCTGTCACATACTGAGGTTCCAGATGATTGGAGAATGACCAATGTTGTACCAATTCATAAGAAGGGGAGGAGAGAAGAAGCCAGTAACTGCAGGACAGTTAGTGTACTATCTATAGGGGTCAAACTAATGGAAACTCATCTAAAAAAATCAGAAGAGTTAGATAACTTCTCATCTAAAAATTAACAACCTGTTCGACCCAAAACAGCGCAACGTTACTGAGAGCCGATCATGTGACTTATTGATCTTATTAATTTCTTTGACAATGTCACCAAAGTGTTGGATGAAGGTGTAGCTGTGGCTTAATTTCAAAAGAACGCTTTCCCTCATGATTACAGGGATTAGGATAAGCCATATAGTACCACCCTTTCTAGTGGAAAACCAGGGGTAACACACTTTCCCCACAACAAATGTAGATGTTGCCTTGTGTTATGCTCCTATTTCTAACCATCCTTTATATTCTCCTCCATCAAGAACAGTATAAGAAATTCAGTTAGGCACTTACGAATTCGTCAAAATGAAATACCAGCCAGTTGCATTGTATTGGTCATTGTTCTCAGCTGGCTTAGAAATATTAAACTAAGAGCGGGCCCATATTTTCACTTCCCTGTTAGATTTCCCAAACTTAAAAACAGCAGTATAGGCTGTGGGTCCTATATCTGAAACCTAATAATTTCTCATTTGGTTTTTATAACTTTAATTAAAAACCTGAGTGAAATTTAAAGGCATAGCTATCAAAAGGACCTGTAGTATCAATACTAGTCAATACTTGTAATGCTTCTGCTTTTATATTTGCTGTTTAAAATTTTTATGTGCATTTTTAACAAATGTACTGCTTCCACGCCTGGTGCCAAATATGATGTAATGTATCTGGTGTGATCATATTCTGTGACCAGAATGGAAGCAAGGAGGTTCCGGACATTTTATTAAGACACAAATTGAGACAGAGATGGAAGCGGCAGTGTACCCTAGTTATAATGCCTTTCCTGATAACCTAGGCCCCACATGAAAGACCACCCTTGCCATACAGAAACTAGACTCACTAGCAATGAAATGAAGAAGAATTCTGGAATAAACAATCCCTGGGACCATACAGCTGATATTTAAGGGAAAGGGGAAGCTCATAGTGAATCATTATAAGTGAATAAAATGATTCAAAGAGGGGATTGAAAGGGAGGTTTAACCCACTATATGTTAAGGCTCGCTTAACCTAGAATAGAGGCTGAGAGTTATGCTTTAAGATTTACCGTAAAATAGAAGAAATGCTTTTTTGTTATTAGATCATGTGGTAACGGAATGTGCCTGTTGTCTTTTCTCTGTATGTTATCTCTCCTCCCTGAGCAGAATGTGCCCAGCTACAAGGTCGCACATCCTTCTGTCTTACTTTTGCTTTCTTAGGAAATGCTGCTTATCTATGTGTCTGTCCATGTGAGACGGCCTGGCTGTTACTGTTCCCCGAGGGTGGGGGCCAAGCTCACTCCTGTTGCCTACTATACCCTATATAAACTCTGAGCTTGTATGATGAAAGTTGCTGTATTCGCTGTCTATCTGCCCATCATACGAGTTCCTAGCTCAAGCTACCCAGAGGCAGACGCTCAACCAGGAGGGGTTCAAGTTACCCCAGGGTACATACCCCAACAATCGCACATCTGAATTATAGAAAAGCCTCGGACACTACACCACATAAAGATCTCATAGGTAAGTTAGTGAAGGTAGGACCCAATCCCTGGATAGTTCAGTGGATTTCCTGCTAACTGAAGCATCTTTATCAGAGAGTTGTTAATAGCGTGCAATCTGATGAAAGGCGAGTTACTTGGCCTCCATCTGCCCCCTGTGTGACTCCGCCCACCTCTTTAATCCCTCCTGCCCCTCTGTGATGGATGCCAGCTCTCCATGCGCCCCTCTTGCCCTCCATTTGCCCCCTGTGTGACTCCGCCCACCTCTTTAATCCCTCCTGCCCCTCTGTGATGGATGCCAGCTCTTCATGTGCCCCTCTTGCCCTCATTTCCCCCTGTGTGACTCCGCCCACCTCTCTGATCCCTCCTGCCTCTCTGTGATGGATGCCAGCTCTCCATGTGCCCCTCTTGCCCTCCATTTGCCCCCTGTGTGACTCCGCCCACCTCTCTGATCCCTCCTGCCACTCTGCTATGCATGCCAGCTCTCCATTTGCCCCTCTTGCCTTCATTTCTGCCTTTGTGACTCCGCCCACCTCTTTGACCCCTCCTACCCCTGTGTGATGGATGCCAGCTCTCCATTTGCCCCTCTTGCCCTCCATTTGCCCCCTGGACTCCGGATGGGTTCAGGTCTCACCTTCGGCCGATTCGCCCTTTTGCCCCGGTGGGCCCGGGTCTCCTTTGTCTCCTTTGCTTCCAGGCGTGCCGGGGAGTCCTGCAGACAGAAGTGAGGAGATGATGGGGTGCAGTGAGGGGCCCCTGGGGATCAGGGTTTGGGGCCCATAAAATCTGTATATTTGGATATAGTTTTAGATTTGGGGCCAATCACAGCTCAGAGTGAGGCGGGGGGGCGGGGCACTTACCTGTCACTCCTCTGTCACCTTTAGGCCCAGTGATGCCCGTCAGCCCTGAAACAGAGGAGTAAGAGGGGGCGGGGTTATCCTTTGTGTACACGCGTGTGTCATGTGTGCAACATGTGAGGCCGTACCTGAGTCGCCCTTCTGTCCGGCACTGCCCGGTGATCCGGGGACACCTGATTGGAGGAGAAACTGATGATGATCACATGACTAGCGGCTTATCCCGGCTTCTATACCACAAATAAGCTCTACTAAAAGGGGCCCCTGCGCTCAGCCCCCCCCCCCATCCTGACCTTACCTGGGGCCCCTGAGCTCAACCCCCCCCATCCTGACCTTACCTGGGGCCCCTGAGCTCAGCCCCCCCCATCCTGACCTTACCTGGAGCCCCTGAGCTCAGCCCCCCCATCCCGACCTTACCTGGGGCCCCTGAGCTCATTCCCCCATCCCGACCTTACCTGGGGCCCCTGGGCTCAGCCCCCATCCCGACCTTACCTGGGGCCCCTGAGCTCATTCCCCCATCCCGACCTTACCTGGGGCCCCTGGGCTCAGCCCCCATCCCAACCTTACCTGGGGCCCCTGAGCTCATTCCCCCATCCCGACCTTACCTGGGGCCCCTGGGTTCAGCCCCCCATCCCGACCTTACCTGGGGCCCCTGAGCTCAGCCCCCCATCCCGACCTTACCTGGGGCCCCAGAGCTCAGCCCCCCATCCCGACCTTACCTGGGGCCCCTGAACTCAGCCCCCCATCCCGACCTTACCTGGGGCCCCTGAGCTCAGCCCCCCCATCCCGACCTTACCTGGGGCCCCTGAGCTCAGCCCCCCCATCCCGTTCTTACCTGGGGCCCCTCAGCTCAGCCCCCCCATCCCAATCTTACCTGGGGCCCCTGAACTCAGCCCCCCCCTCCCGTTCTCACCTGGGGCCCCTGAGCTCAGCCCCCCATCCTGACCTTACCTGGGGCCCCTGAGCTCATCCCCCCCATCCAGACCTTACCTGGGGCCCCTGAGCTCAGCCCCCCCATCCCGTTCTTACCTGGGGCCCCTCAGCTCAGCCCCCCCATCCCGATCTTACCTGGGGCCCCTGAACTCAGCCCCCCCCTCCCATTCTCACCTGGGGCCCTTGAGCTCAGCCCCCCCATCCTGACCTTACCTGGGGCCCCTGAGCTCAGCCCCCCCATCCTGATCTTACCTGGGGCCCCTGAGCTCAGCCCCCCATCCCGACCTTACCTGGGGCCCCTGAGCTCAGCCCCCCCATCCCGTTCTTACCTGGGGCCCCTCAGCTCAGCCCCCCCATCCCGTTCTTACCTGGGGCCCCTCAGCTCAGCCCTCCATCCCGTTCTTACCTGGGGCCCCTGAGCTCAGCCCCCCATCCCGAACTTACCTGGGGCCCCTGAACTCAGCCCCCCTCCCGTTCTCACCTGGGGCCCCTGAGCTCAGCCCCCCATCCCGACCTTACCTGGGGCCCCTGAGCTCAGACCCCCCATCCCGACCTTACCTGGGGACCCTGAGCTCATCCCCCCATCCCGACCTTACCTGGGGCCCCTGAGCTCAGCCCCCCATCCCGACCTTACCTGGGGCCCCTGAGCTCAGCCCCCCCATCCCGACCTTACCTGGGGCCCCTGAGCTCAGCCCCCCCATCCCTACCTTACCTGAGGACCCTGAGCTCATCCCCCCATCCCGACCTTACCTGGGGCCCCTGAGCTCATCCCCCCATCCCGACCTTACCTGGGGCCCCTGAGCTCAGCCCCCCTCCCGTTCTTATGTGGGGCCCCTGAGCTCAGCCCCCCATCCCGTTCTTACCTGGGGCCCCTGAGCTCAGCCCCCCCATCCCGACCTTACCTGGGGCCCCTGAGCTCATCCCCCCATCCCGTTCTTACCTGGGGCCCCTGAGCTCAGCCCCCCCATCCCGACCTTACCTGGGGCCCCTGATCTCAGCCCTCCATCCCGTTCTTACCTGGGGCCCCTGAGCTCATCCCCCCATCCCGACCTTACCTGGGGCCCCTGAGCTCAGCCCCCCCATCCCGACCTTACCTGGGGCCCCTGATCTCAGCCCTCCATCCCGTTCTTACCTGGGGCCCCTGAGCTCATCCCCCCATCCCGACCTTACCTGGGGCCCCTGAGCTCATCCCCCCATCCCGACCTTACCTGGGGCCCCTGAGCTCAGCCCCCCCATCCCGACCTTACCTGGGGACCCTGAGCTCATCCCCCCATCCCGACCTTACCTGGGGCCCCTGAGCTCAGCCCCCCATCCTGACCTTACCTGGGGCCCCTGAGCTCAGCCCCCCATCCCGATCTTACCTGCGGCCCCTGAGCTCAGCCCCCCCATCCCGTTCTTACCTGGGGCCCCTGAGCTCAGCCCCCCCATCCCGTTCTTACCTGGGGCCCCTGAGCTCATCCCCCCATCCCGTTCTTACCTGGGGCCCCTGAGCTCAGCCCTCCATTCCGTTCTTACCTGGGGCCCCTGAGCTCAGCCCCCCATCCCGATCTTACCTGGGGCCCCTGAGCTCAGCCCTCCATCCCGATCTTACCTGGGGCCCCTGAGCTCAGCCCCCCATCCCGATCTTTCCTGGGGCCCCTGAGCTCATCCCCCCCATCCTGTTCTTACCTGGGGCCCCTGAGCTCAGCCCTCCATTCCGTTCTTACCTGGGGCCCCTGAGCTCAGCCCTCCATTCCGTTCTTACCTGGGGCCCCTGAGCTCAGCCCCCCATCCCGAACTTACCTGGGGCCCCTGAGCTCAGCTCCCCCATCCCGATCTTACCTGGGGCCCCTGAGCTCATCCCCCCCATCCAGATCTTACCTGGGGCCCCTGAGCTCATCCCCCCCATCCCGTTCTTACCTGGGGCCCCTGGGGTGCCGTTGTCGCCTTTGCTTCCTTTCTGCCCCCCGGGGCCCTGAGTGCCGGGGGAGCCAGAGGTGCCCGGAGCCCCGATGTCACCTGCAATACACAGAGCAAATGTGACCAATGACATATGTGCCATGGAAGGGGCAAGAGGGGCAATTTCCTGATACCCCCCCATTACCTTTCCTTCCATCTCGGCCCGGTGACCCCGCATCACCCTTCATCCCTGCCAGAGACACAAGGGAGAGACAGGTGAGTTATAGGGAATCACATGACCCTCCCTGACCAATCCCTGACCAGCCTTATCTCACCTCTAGTGACACCGAGAACCAACCAGAGCACAGTGACCATCACCCCGACCATCACCCCGACCATCACCCCGGCCTAACCTAACACTGACCATCACCCCGACCATCACCCCCCGACCATCACCCCAACCATCACCCCGACCATCACCCCGGCCTAACCTAACACTGACCATCACCCCGACCATCACCCCGACCATCACCCCGGCCATCACCCCCCCCCCCGGCCTAACCTAACACTGACCATCACCCCGACCATCACCCCGGCCTAACCTAACACTGACCATCACCCCGACCTAACCTAACACTGACCATCACCCTGACCTAACCTAACTCTGACCGTTACCCCGACCATCACCCCGACCTAACCTAACACTGACCATCACCCTGACCTAGCCTAACACTGACCATCACCCCGACCTAACCTAACACTGACCATCACCCTGACCTAACCTAACACTGACCATTACCCCGACCATCACCCCGACCTAACCTAACACTGACCATCACCCCGACCTAACCTAAAAAATGTTTATTAATTTTAAGTAAGATAATGTTTTGAAGTTACTAAAAGGCGAGGTCAATGCTCTTTGAGCCCCGTTTACCAAACCACCGAGTTGGGGAGATGGTCTACTAGGCCCCAACAGGTAACCTACCAATCTAGTTCTAGGGGCCACAACATTTGACCAGCCGTCATTTAATGTCATTTGTATCACTTAGGGCCACCGTTAATAGGCTTTTCCTTTGGTTACAGTGGAGGGTCAGGCACCTTGCTGAAGTAACTTCAGGTGGAGGGGCGACCCAATCCCTGTCTAGTTTACCCAGCAATTAACTAGGACCTTGGCAGGATAGGCCAAGCCTGTACCCCCACGCTCACTCATTCATTCCATGAATCTAGGGGATGAATAACACATACCCATGTAACAACAACTTGTATCAAGCGGAAGTCACATTGAATATTTAAATTCTCCCCCCTCCCCCCTTCTTTTTACTACAATCAGATTTGACAAGTACGAACTGGCAGTCCATGATCCAGGATTTGATACAATGTAGATTGGAAAGCAAGACTACCATAGAACATGAGGAAAGTACCCAGTCCACCTTTAACATCCTTTATAACCTCTTACATAAGAAGTCGAAACTATGGTGGGACACTCATTATTTAGAAGAATATTTAGAACATAAGATTGTTCCCAAGGGGCTGCGAATTAGACTTTTCCCCCAATTAGGACAAATTACAGATGACTTTAAGGCAAAATGGGAAGATACTTTACAGACATGCTCTCTTACCCTGATGAGACTCCTCTTGGATCACCATAGATCACAGATACAAACCTTGGAACTCTCTATTCAGAATACAGTAGAGGATCTCAACAAATTTAAAAAGGATGAATATTTTAGTAACAGAGATAGACAGATTAAGGAATCTATAGAAAAAATCAACAAAGACTTAATTCTAAATAAAGAACACAAACTTCAAAGAGACAAAATCGCATACAAAAATAGATATGCTTATAATTGGCCTACTAATAATTTCAGACCAATGAGAAGAGATCAGGGACCAAGATTGAAATCTTCCTCGGAATCATCATCTTCCAGAGAACGCACAGTTACCAACATCAGAGACTTTTCCCAAAACAAACAGTCCCATTTCCGGACCGATAGGACTAAGAAATTTAAAGGTCCCCATTTTCGAGAAATTCAATCAGATTGGGAAACGAGATCTAAGTCAAGATTAAGAGAGGGGACAACCACAGGGAGGGAAAGCAGTAGTGACAGCCATGGCTCAGAGAGAGATTTTTTAGGCTCAAACTTAATAGGGACAGGAATCATAGGAGACGGGTCAACCGCCTCAAAAAAATATCCCACTTAGATAAGAGTCACCCTACAGCAGAGGAAGGTCTAGACACTCCCACGCCACTTGGGGACCAGAAAGGTATTGACATCATTAACTTATCAGAACACATACTAACTGACAATCAAAAAGAAGTATTGAAATTGGGCCTCAATTTTTGCCCCACAGGCCGTACGGACACCTTTGAGGTAATTACTGACCTTCATCTATTTGCTCGCAAGTTGATTTGTAAATTACAGTTTCAAAAACAACCTGATTTACAAGTTCCATCAGAAGTGGAGCTTCAGACCAATGATGAAGCGGTATTACAAGATCTATTAGACCTGGCCGCAGAGGCGACAGGCATAATGCCAATGACAACCCCAAAACAACGAGCCTTTAAGAAAAAGTCAACCTACTTTACCCCCTTGTCTGCCAATGCTCACGTCTCGACTTTTGTGGACCTAGTGTCCACGGATGTGGAAAAATTACAACACAAAACAAATTCTAATATATCCAAAAAATTGAGTGAAGCTTTGAATGAATTGGAAAACCTACATGATGTTATAGTGAAACCAGCAGACAAGGGGGGAAATATTGTTGTCATGGCCAAAAATCTATACATCAAAATGTGTACGGACATTCTTAACAACAGGGAGTGGTATGCTAGGGCCCCCATGTCGAGGATACAGGAGGACTCCGGAGCCTATCACCAACTGATCAAGGAGGCGTTGGATGGAGGGGTGGTCGACAGGGCGACTGTTGCGTACCTGGAGGTCCCTAGCCCTACTATTGCCACTTTCTATGCCCTGCCCAAGGTGCACAAATCCATCTCTGCACCACCGGGCAGGCCAATAGTGTCGGGCATGGGGTCCCTCACGGATGCGGCCAGTCGCTATGTCGACCACCACCTCCAACCACTCGTTCACCAACTTCCGTCATACTTGAAAGATACCAGCCATTTATTACGGCTGCTCGATGGTATGACGGTGGCTTCCGGGGTCCTTACTTGTTACCCTCGACGTGGAGGCCCTGTATTCAAGCATCCCCCATGACAAAGGTTTGGCGATGATCCGAATGTTCCTAGATGAACTCAATATTGAACAACACAATCACAACATATTTCTGTTAAAGCTTTTAAAGTTCACTCTCACCCACAACCTCTTCTTCTTCGACCAACAACTTTACCACCAGATACAGGGAACTGCTATGGGGACCACGTGTGCCCCCTCATATGCAAATCTGTATCTGGGAGGGTGGGAGAGGAGGTTGTGGGGGGACGATGAACTGGCCGAGTACCTGTGCCACATTGCCACGTGGCACAGGTACATTGATGATATTCTTATCATCTGGACAGGCTCTGAAGATACTTTAGGACAAATGGTTTCGATTTTAAACACCAATAGTTTAAATTTAAAATTTACCTGCGAGTACAGAGCGTAGAGTGTCAAATTCCTGGATCTATCGATTGCCATTGACCGTACAGGCAATATCACAACTGATTTTTATCGCAAAGAAACGGCTGCCAACAACATACTTCGGGCCTCTAGTGCCCATTCCAAGCATTTGGTGTCAAGCATCCCCTATGGGGAATATCTGCGTGCTCGACGAAATTGCACATTAGACTCAGATTTTGAGCAAGAAGCAGCCAATATCAGAACCCGCCTCAATGCGAGGGGCTATAACTCCCGAATTCTAAGGAGAGCATACAAAAAGGCAAAAGCTAGGTCACGTCAGGATTTGTTGTATAAACCTAAAGCCTCGCGTCAGAACATCCCTTTAGCTATGATCAGTACATATACTGAACATCATGCCGAAATTAAGGCAATACTTACACGTCATTGGCATATACTTAAAAATGACCAGAACCTGGCTCCTCTCATCCCTGGGATTCCCTCCTTTGTATATAGAAGAACTAAGAATTTGAGAGACCGTTTGGTACACAGCCATTTCAATACTATACCCAAGAAACAGTGCTGTACAACGGTAGGCACATATCAGTGCCAGAGCTGTACCATGTGCAAGTTTATATTGACAACTAAAACCCTTACTATAGGAAGTAGACCTCCAGTTAAACTGAAACACTACGTCAATTGCAAATCGTCTCATGTCATTTATGCCTTGATATGTCCATGCCAACGATTTTATATCGGTAAAACAAATCGACAACTTAAGACACGCATATATGAGCACACATATGATATACGAACAGGGAATTCTAAAACACCTATAGGAAGGCATTTTTCCACCTACCATAATAAGAACCCTGAAGGTCTGAAGGTTGTAGGGTTAGACCGTATCCATGTGAGCATAAGGGGAGGGGACATTGAGAAAACTACTCTTCAAAGAGAGACTAAATGGATTTATCATTTCAGGGCCCATTGCCCCCCGGGCCTTAACGAATCGATAAGTTTTGTACCTTTTTTGTAGGGCTTCAATTATATATTCAATGTTACTCTCATCCTATTCCCCTCCCTAAAAAATGCCCATGACAATCCAAGAACACCTGTAGAAGTGTGAGGTTTCCTCATGTACAGGGAAGGGGGTTCTTGCTGTGTAAACTGTTCCAATCCAAATATGGACAGTGTAATTAATTTTTGACTCTGTCCTGGTTTCCGCTTGTTCTTTTTATGGTTATGTCCCTCATACTTATTCTTCCCCTTGATATTTTAGAGCTTGTTGTAAGAGTGCAGGACACCTTTGGGACATTAGTGACTCTTTAATGAGGATACACTCGAGTACCAATATATCGTGAGTGACCTGGGGCAGATTGAATTGTTAGCCATTGGGGTGTTAGCTGCATCGCCCCTACAACATTTAGCCCCGTTCCTTGGAGTGAACCCACACATGAATGAATATTAAATATTATATAATACTATCACCTTAGTCTTATACGGGCGGAATGCTGATGACTAGCTCCCCTGGGCTATCATTCATTTTTATGTTTAAACACACATAAACCTCTGTTTCTTTTCCCCGCCTAGTATTGCATTTACATTTTTGTTACCTCCATGGATGTTGATTTCTTCTTCGGTGCTTTGAACACCGTGAAGGGGTTTCACTGATGCAGCCGGGTGCCGTCTCGCTCCGGCCGTCCGATGGAACGCACGTGGTTTCCGGATGTGGTGCCGGCCAGCGTGTGCGTTCTGGAGGGTGGAAGCGAGGTGAGGCCGCACCTCCATCTCTTTCCCTCCAAGCCCATTTAAACCGCTTTCAGGCGGCGGCGGGGGAGGACAGCTGTGCGGCACCATTGGGGAGGCTGTCATTCTCTCTCCTGTTGCTGGCGGGGACGCAGCAGACGGGCCCCGTTTGCCGGTACGGGTGGTGAGTTTTTTCTGTGACGGCCCCCATTCGGCACCCGAGGAGGTTCCCAGATTCACATCACTTTCAGGTACCTTGCAAACCTAGTGTCAGGGTCCACTCACCCGTTCCTCGGTCCAGCGGCGTCCCCATAGCGCGGCCGCCCGCTGCGTGGCTTCCCGCCCGACAGCCACGGCGAGCGGCGGCTTCTGCAGCCCTGCGCGCGCCTCCCCGTCCTCAGGCCGGCGGTCCCGGCTTCCTCACACGTGCTCGCGCACGCGCGCGAGCACGTTCTGTTTATGCCCTCCGGCGGCGCTGCTCCCAGCGCGGCCGCCGGAGGAAGAATTAATTAAAGGGGCAGGTGGGGTAGGGGCAGTGCTGGGTTGCTGAAGGGCCAATGAACCCTGGGTTCAGTGGGGCTTACGCCCCCCTCCTGTTGTGCACTCCCTGTTCTCCCAATCAGATACCAGTTCATAGTTGCCCCAATCACACACTCACCTCCCATCATATCTGTCCCTATAAAGGGTTCACTCTGTCAGTTGTTCAGTGCCTGTGATAGCGCCTAGAACCTTGCTTAGACTTGTGTTATTCATTGATCTGATCACCGTTGCCGACCCCTGCCTAAACCGACTATTCTGATCTCCTGTTGCCGACCTTTTGCCAGTTTTGACCATCCTCGATCTTGATTCCTGTTGCCGACCTTTTGCCAGTTTTGACCATCCTCGATCTTGATTCCTGTTGCCGACCTTTTGCCTGTCCTTGTACTTCCACCTTCCGCTCATATAGGGGCTACCCAATTCCACTTCCAGCCGCGGGCTCTCCAGTCCTCTGTTCCGTAAGGTTTCATCCTTTGAGCCATAAAGTCCTGGGGGCAACCGATCCCGAGCAGGCGTGTTCTGCGTCTCGGCAAGCGGGGGCTCCTATAGGTGAAGCTGGCTGCGGAGATTGGGGGTTGAGGTCCTTACCAAGAGAGCTGGAGTTGCCCAAGTGGTTAATTGTGGTACCCGGAGCGTGACACCTAGATCTTGACACTTATACTCTATCTGCATGTAGTGCAAATGAGCACAATCCTGTCATATGTTCCATTATACTCACAATGGTGATTATTTCATATGGCAATGCATGGTTCTCATCTATACTGGTTATGGGACGTACACTACCTCCAGCCCCAATGGTGATTCGTCACAGTCCCCTGGTCACAAGGGAGGACTCATGGTATTTAACCCTTATCTCATCTTATTTAAAGTTTCCAATGTGTACATGCGTATTATATAATATTGTATACATTTTCCAGCGTAACACTAGAGGCAAAAGCCAAAATTTACCAACTGCAAGTAATATATACAAATTCACCACAAGCAAGTGAACTAAATCAAGTCATTCAATGCCCAAGTGTATGCCCTGCACTCATAGGTAAATACAGCATTTTGTTATATTGTTATTTGTTTTTGTTCCTATTGTTAAAATATAAATATAGCTTCACATTGACAAGTATTTGTATTCCTTTTTGCGATTTTTCATGTTATGTTGTGGCCCATATGCTATAATGTATTTAATGGTAACAACCATTTTGTTTGGCCCTTGCAGACACTGAAGAAGCTTTTAGAGCGAAACTAGTTTGTCTGGCAGGGAAAGAATCTCAGGCCGAAGTGAATAAACTGTACGATCAGAGGCTGTAATGTATAAAATCTGCCGATCTCATGCTTGCATCGCTGGGCCCTAACAATGAATTTCTCATTTCAATGACGTGTTTTCAAATGTAAAATGTTTTTAAAGAAGAATATTAAATAAATGTTTATTAATTTTAAGTAAGATAATGTTTTGAAGTTACTAAAAGGCGAGGTCAGTGCTCTTTGAGCCCCGTTTACCAAACCACCGAGTTGGGGAGATGGTCTACTAGGCCCCAACAGGTAACCTACCAATCTTACCTAACACTGACCATCACCCCGACCTAACCTAACACTGACCATCACCCCGACTTAGCCTAACACTGACCATCACCCCGACCTAACCTAACACTGACCATCACCCCAACCTAACCTAACACTGACCATCACCCCGACCTAACCTAACACTGACCATCACCCCGGCCTAACCTAACACTGACCATCACCCCGACCTAACCTAACACTGACCATCACCCCGGCCTAACCTAACACTGACCATCACCCCGGCCTAACCTAACACTGACCATCACCCCGACCTAACCTAACACTGACCATCACCCCGACCTAACCTAACACTGACCATCACCCCGACCTAACCTAACACTGACCATCACCCCAACCTATCCTAGCACTGACCATCACCCCGACCTAACCTAACACTGACCATTACCCTGAGCTAGCCTAACACTGACCATCACCCCGACCTAACCTAACACTGACCATTACCCTGAGCTAGCCTTACACTGACCATCACCCGACCTAACCTAACACTGACCATCACCCCGACCTAACCTAACACTGACCATCCCCCCGACCTAACCTAACACTGACCATCACCCCAACCTAACCTAACACTGACCATCACCCCGACCTAACCTAACACTGACCATCACCCCGACCTAACCTAACACTGACCATCACCCCGACCTAACCTAACACCGACCATCACCCTGACCTAACCTAACACTGACCATCACCCCGACCTAACCTAACACTGACCATTACCCTGAGCTAGCCTTACACTGACCATCACCCGACCTAACCTAACACTGACCATCACCCCGACCTAACCTAACACTGACCATCACCCCGACCATCACCCTGACCTAACCTAACACTGACCATCACCCCGACCATCACCCTGACCTAACCTAACACTGACCATCACCCCGACCTAACCTAACACTGACCATCACCCCGACCTAACCTAACACTGACCATCACCCCGACCATCACCCTGACCTAACCTAACACTGACCATCACCCCGACCTAACCTAACACTGACCATCACCCCAACCTAACCTAACACTGACCATCACCCCGACCTAGCCTAACACTGACCATCACCCCGACCTAACCTAACACTGACCATCACCCCGACCTAGCCTAACACTGACCATCACCCCGACCTAACCTAACACTGACCATCACCCCGACCTAGCCTAACACCGACCATCACCCTGACCTAACCTAACACTGACCATCACCCTGACCTAGCCTAACACTGACCATCACCCCGACCTAACCTAACACTGACCATCACCCCGACCTAGCCTAACACCGACCATCACCCCGACCTAACCTAACACTGACCATCACCCTGACCTAACCTAACACTGACCATCACCCTGACCTAACCTAACACTGACCATCACCCCGACCTAACCTAACACTGACCATCACCCTGACCTAACCTAACACTGACCATCACCCTGACCTAACCTAACACTGACCATCACCCTGACCTAACCTAACACTGACCATCACCCTGACCTAACCTAACACTGACCATCACCCTGACCTAACCTAACACTGACCATCACCCTGACCTAACCTAACACTGACCATCACCCTGACCTAACCTAACACTGACCATCACCCCGACCTAACCTAACACTGACCATCACCCCAACCTAACCTAACACTGACCACCATCCCGACCATCACCCTGACCATCACCCCGACCTAACCTAACACTGACCATCACCCCGACCATCACCCCGACCTAACCTAACACCGACCATCACCCCGACCTAACCTAACACTGACCATCACCCCGACCTAACCTAACACTGACCATCACCCTAAGCACCCTAATCCTGACACCCTAACCCCACCACCTGCCCACTCTGACTATACACTGACCATCACTCTGTGCCTCATACTCCAAAGTGGCTGCTGTGTCTCTTACCCATAATGCATCAGTCACACATAATGGCAGCTCACCTTGGGTCCCGCTTGCTCCTGGTGGTCCCGGAGGTCCTGATGGTCCCGGGGTCCCCGTCTCTCCCCCGAGTCCTCGCTCGCCTTTCACTCCAGGAGACCCTGAAACCAGAAAGTCATACAAACCTTTGTGGCCCCTGTGGATGTCACTCGGGGGCCACTTCCCATAGTCACATGACCTCACCTGTCTTCCCATCGTTTCCTTTCTGCCCGACGTCCCCTTTAATTCCTGCAAGAAAGTTTGTGTGATCACATGATGCGGGATCCCGGGGGACAGAGATCATGTGACTACTCTGCCATGGGGTGCAGCTATAGGGATCAGGGTATGAGCAGGATGGTGGATATAGGGATCAGGATATGAGCAGGATGGTGGATATAGGGATCAGGATATGAGCAGGATGGTGGCTATAGGGATCAGGGTATGAGCAGGATGCTGGATATAGGGATCAGGATATGAGCGGGATAGTGGATATAGGGATCAGGATATGAGCAGGATGGTGGATATAGGGATCGGGATATGAGCAGGATGGTGGATATAGGGATCGGGATATGAGCAGGATGGTGGATATAGGGATCAGGATATGAGCAGGATGGTGGATGTAGGGATCAGGATATGAGCAGGATGGTGGATATAGGGATCAGGATATGAGCGGGATGGTGGATATAGGGATCGGGATATGAGCAGGATGGTGGATATAGGGATCAGGATATGAGCAGGATGGTGGATGTAGGGATCAGGATATGAGCAGGATGGTGGATATAGGGATCAGGATATGAGCAGGATGATGGATATAGGGATCAGGATATGAGCAGGATGGTGGATATAGGGATCAGGATATGAGCAGGATGGTGGATATAGGGATCAGGATATGAGCGGGATGGTGGATATAGGGATCAGGATATGAGCAGGATGGTGGATATAGGGATCAGGATATGAGCAGGATGGTGGATATAGGGATCAGGATATAAGCAGGATGGTGGATATAGGGATCGGGATATGAGCAGGATGGTGGATATAGGGATCAGGATATGAGCAGGATGGTGGATATAGGGATCAGGATATGAGCAGGATGGTGGATATAGGGATCAGGATATGAGCGGGATGGTGGATATAGGGATCAGGATATGAGCAGGATGGTGGATATAGGGATCAGGATATGAGCAGGATGGTGGATATAGGGATCAGGATATGAGCAGGATGGTGGATATAGGGATCAGGATATGAGCAGGATGGTGGATATAGGGATCAGGATATGAGCGGGATGGTGGATATAGGGATCAGGATATGAGCGGGATGGTGGATATAGGGATCAGGATATGAGCAGGATGGTGGATATAGGGATCAGGATATGAGCAGGATGGTGGATATAGGGATCAGGATATGAGCAGGATGGTGGATATAGGGATCAGGATATGAGCGGGATGGTGGATATAGGGATCAGGATATGAGCGGGATGGTGGATATAGGGATCAGGATATGAGCAGGATGGTGGATATAGGGATCAGGATATGAGCAGGATGGTGGATATAGGGATCAGGATATGAGCAGGATGATGGATATAGGGATCAGGATATGAGCAGGATGGGGGATATAGGGATCAGGATATGAGCAGAATGATGGATATAGGGATCAGGATATGAGCAGGATGGTGGATATAGGGATCAGGATATGAGCAGGATAGTGGATATAGGGATCAGGATATGAGCAGGATGGTGGATATAGGGATCAGGATATGAGCAGGATGGTGGATATAGGGATCAGGATATGAGCAGGATGGTGGATATAGGGATCAGGATATGAGCAGGATGGTGGATGTAGGGATCAGGATATGAGCAGGATGGTGGATATAGGGATTGGGATATGAGCGGGATGGTGGATATAGGGATCAGGATATGAGCAGGATGGTGGATATAGGGATTGGGATATGAGCGGGATGGTGGATATAGGGATCAGGATATGAGCAGGATGGTGGATATAGGGATCAGGATATGAGCAGGATAGTGGATATAGGGATCAGGATATGAGCAGGATGGTGGATATAGGGATCAGGATATGAGCAGGATGGTGGATATAGGGATCAGGATATGAGCAGGATGGTGGATATAGGGATCAGGATATGAGCAGGATGGTGGATGTAGGGATCAGGATATGAGCAGGATGGTGGATATAGGGATTGGGATATGAGCGGGATGGTGGATATAGGGATCAGGATATGAGCAGGATGGTGGATATAGGGATTGGGATATGAGCGGGATGGTGGATATAGGGATCAGGATATGAGCAGGATGGTGGATATAGGGATCAGGATATGAGCAGGATAGTGGATATAGGGATCAGGGTATGAGCAGGATGGTGGCTATAGGGATCAGGATATGAGCAGGATGGTGGATATAGGGATCAGGATATGAGCAGGATGGTGGATATAGGGATCAGGATATGAGCAGGATGGTGGATATAGGGATCAGGATATGAGCAGGATGGTGGATATAGGGATCGGGATATGAGCGGGATGGTGGATATAGGGATCAGGATATGAGCAGGATGGTGGATATAGGGATCAGGATATGAGCAGGATGGTGGATATAGGGATCAGGATATGAGCAGGATGGTGGATATAGGGATCAGGATATGAGCAGGATGGTGGATATAGGGATCAGGATATGAGCAGGATGGTGGATATAGGGATCGGGATATGAGCGGGATGGTGGATATAGGGATCAGGATATGAGCGGGATGGTGGATATAGGGATCAGGATATGAGCAGGATGGTGGATATAGGGATCGGGATATGAGCAGGATGATGGATATAGGGATCAGGATATGAGCAGGATGGTGGATATAGGGATCAGGATATGAGCAGGATGGTGGATATAGGGATCAGGATATGAGCAGGATGGTGGATATAGGGATCGGGATATGAGCTGGATGGTGGATATAGGGATCAGGATATGAGCAGGATGGTGGATATAGGGATCAGGATATGAGCTGGATGGTGGATATAGGGATCAGGATATGAGCAGGATGGTGGATATAGGGATCAGGATATGAGCAGGATGGTGGATATAGGGATCAGGATATGAGCAGGATGGTGGATATAGGGATCAGGATATGAGCAGGATGGTGGATATAGGGATCAGGATATGAGCAGGATGGTGGATATAGGGATCAGGATATGAGCTGGATGGTGGATATAGGGATCAGGATATGAGCAGGATGGTGGATATAGGGATCAGGGTATGAGCAGGATGGTGGATATAGGGATCAGGATATGAGCAGGATGGTGGATATAGGGATCAGGATATGAGCTGGATGGTGGATATAGGGATCAGGATATGAGCAGGATGGTGGATATAGGGATCAGGATATGAGCTGGATGGTGGATATAGGGATCAGGATATGAGCAGGATGGTGGATATAGGGATCAGGATATGAGCAGGATGGTGGCTATAGGGATCAGGATATGAGCGGGATGGTGGATATAGGGATCAGGATATGAGCTGGATGGTGGATATAGGGATCAGGATATGAGCGGGATGGTGGATATAGGGATCAGGATATGAGCTGGATGGTGGATATAGGGATCAGGATATGAGCAGGATGATGGATATAGGGATCAGGATATGAGCAGGATGGTGGATATAGGGATCAGGATATGAGCAGGATGGTGGATATAGGGATCAGGATATGAGCAGGATGGTGGATATAGGGATCAGGATATGAGCAGGATGGTGGATATAGGGATCAGGATATGAGCAGGATGGTGGATATAGGGATCAGGATATGAGCAGGATGGTGGATATAGGGATCAGGATATGAGCGGGATGGTGGATATAGGGATCGGGATATGAGCACGATGGTGGATATAGGGATCAGGATATGAGCAGGATGGTGGATATAGGGATCGGGATATGAGCAGGATGATGGATATAGGGATCAGGATATGAGCAGGATGGTGGATATAGGGATCGGGATATGAGCAGGATGATGGATATAGGGATCAGGATATGAGCAGGATGGTGGATATAGGGATCAGGATATGAGCAGGATGGTGGATATAGGGATCGGGATATGAGCAGGATGATGGATATAGGGATCAGGATATGAGCAGGATGGTGGATATAGGGATCGGGATATGAGCAGGATGGTGGATATAGGGATCAGGATATGAGCAGGATGGTGGATATAGGGATCAGGATATGAGCAGGATAGTGGATATAGGGATCAGGATATAAGCAGGATGGTGGATATAGGGATCAGGATATGAGCAGGATGGTGGATATAGCGATCAGGGTATAAGCAGGATGGTGGATATAGGGATCAGGATATGAGCAGGATGGTGGATATAGGGATCAGGATATGAGCAGGATGGTGGATATAGGGATCAGGGTATGAGCAGGATGGTGGATATAGGGATCAGGATATGAGCAGGATGATGGATATAGGGATCAGGATATGAGCAGGATGGTGGATATAGGGATCAGGATATGAGCAGGATGGTGGATATAGGGATCAGGATATGAGCAGGATGGTGGATATAGGGATCGGGATATGAGCACGATGGTGGATATAGGGATCAGGATATGAGCGGGATGGTGGATATAGGGATCAGGGTATGAGCAGGATGGTGGATATAGGGATCGGGATATGAGCACGATGGTGGATATAGGGATCAGGATATGAGCGGGATGGTGGATATAGGGATCAGGATATGAGCAGGATGGTGGATATAGGGATCAGGATATGAGCAGGATGGTGGATATAGGGATCAGGATATGAGCGGGATGGTGGATATAGGGATCAGGATATGAGCAGGATGGTGGATATAGGGATCAGGATATGAGCAGGATAGTGGATATAGGGATCAGGATATGAGCGGGATGGTGGATATAGGGATCAGGGTATGAGCAGGATGGTGGATATAGGGATCAGGGTATGAGCAGGATGGTGGATATAGGGATCAGGATATGAGCAGGATGGTGGATATAGGGATCAGGGTATGAGCAGGATGGTGGATATAGGGATCAGGATATAAGCAGGATGGTGGATATAGGGATCAGGGTATGAGCAGGATGGTGGATATAGGGATCAGGATATGAGCAGGATGGTGGATATAGGGATCAGGGTATGAGCAGGATGGTGGATATAGGGATCAGGGTATGAGCAGGATGGTGGATATAGGGATCAGGGTATGAGCAGGATGGTGGATATAGGGATCAGGATATGAGCAGGATGGTGGATATAGGGATCAGGATATGAGCGGGATGGTGGATATAGGGATCAGGATATGAGCAGGATGGTGGATATAGGGATCAGGATATGAGCGGGATGGTGGATATAGGGATCAGGATATGAGCGGGATGGTGGATATAGGGATCAGGGTATGAGCAGGATGGTGGATATAGGGATCAGGATATGAGCAGGATGGTGGATATAGGGATCAGGATATGAGCGGGATGGTGGATATAGGGATCAGGGTATGAGCAGGATGGTGGATATAGGGATCAGGGTATGAGCAGGATGGTGGATATAGGGATCAGGGTATGAGCAGGATGGTGGATATAGGGATCAGGATATGAGCAGGATGGTGGATATAGGGATCAGGATATGAGCGGGATGGTGGATATAGGGATCAGGATATGAGCAGGATGGTGGATATAGGGATCAGGATATGAGCGGGATGGTGGATATAGGGATCAGGGTATGAGCAGGATGATGGATATAGGGATCAGGATATGAGCAGGATGGTGGATATAGGGATCAGGGTATGAGCAGGATGATGGATATAGGGATCGGGATATGAGCGGGATGGTGGATATAGGGATCAGGATATGAGCAGGATGGTGGATATAGGGATCAGGGTATGAGCAGGATGATGGATATAGGGATCAGGATATGAGCGGGATGGTGGATATAGGGATCAGGATATGAGCAGGATGGTGGATATAGGGATCAGGGTATGAGCGGGATGGTGGATATAGGGATCAGTATATGAGCAGGATGGTGGATATAGGGATCAGGATATGAGCGGGATGGTGGATATAGGGATCAGGATATGAGCAGGATGGTGGATATAGGGATCAGGATATGAGCGGGATGGTGGATATAGGGATCAGGATATGAGCGGGATGGTGGATATAGGGATCAGGATATGAGCACGATGGTGGATATAGGGATCAGGATATGAGCGGGATGGTGGATATAGGGATCAGGGTATGAGCAGGATGGTGGATATAGGGATCAGGATATGAGCAGGATGGTGGATATAGGGATCAGTATATGAGCGGGATGGTGGATATAGGGATCAGGATATGAGCAGGATGGTGGATATAGGGATCAGGATATGAGCAGGATGGTGGATATAGGGATCAGGATATGAGGGGGATGGTGGATATAGGGATCAGGATATGAGCAGGATGGGGGATATAGGGATCAGGATATGAGCAGGATGGTGGATATAGGGATCAGGATATGAGCAGGATGGTGGATATAGGGATCAGGATATGAGCAGGATGATGGATATAGGGATCAGGATATGAGCAGGATGGTGGATATAGGGATCAGGATATGAGCAGGATGGTGGATATAGGGATCGGGATATGAGCAGGATGGTGGATATAGGGATCAGGATATGAGCAGGATGGTGGATATAGGGATCAGGATATGAGCAGGATGGTGGATATAGGGATCAGGATATGAGCAGGATGGTGGATATAGGGATCAGGGTATGAGCAGGATGGTGGATATAGGGATCAGGATATGAGCAGGATGGTGGATATAGGGATCAGGATATGAGCAGGATGGTGGATATAGGGATCAGGATATGAGCAGGATGGTGGATATAGGGATCAGGATATGAGCAGGATGGTGGATATAGGGATCAGGATATGAGCAGGATGGTGGATATAGGGATCAGGATATGAGCAGGATGGTGGATATAGGGATCAGGATATGAGCAGGATGGTGGATATAGGGATCAGGGTATGAGCAGGATGGTGGATATAGGGATCAGGATATGAGCAGGATGGTGGATATAGGGATCAGGATATGAGCAGGATGGTGGATATAGGGATCAGGATATGAGCAGGATGATGGATATAGGGATCAGGATATGAGCAGGATGGTGGATATAGGGATCAGGATATGAGCAGGATGGTGGATATAGGGATCGGGATATGAGCAGGATGGTGGATATAGGGATCAGGATATGAGCAGGATGGTGGATATAGGGATCAGGATATGAGCAGGATGGTGGATATAGGGATCAGGATATGAGCAGGATGGTGGATATAGGGATCAGGGTATGAGCAGGATGGTGGATATAGGGATCAGGATATGAGCAGGATGGTGGATATAGGGATCAGGATATGAGCAGGATGGTGGATATAGGGATCAGGATATGAGCAGGATGGTGGATATAGGGATCAGGATATGAGCAGGATGGTGGATATAGGGATCAGGATATGAGCAGGATGGTGGATATAGGGATCAGGATATGAGCAGGATGGTGGATATAGGGATCAGGATATGAGCAGGATGGTGGATATAGGGATCAGGGTATGAGCAGGATGGTGGATATAGGGATCAGGATATGAGCAGGATGGTGGATATAGGGATCAGGATATGAGCAGGATGGTGGATATAGGGATCAGGATATGAGCAGGATGGTGGATATAGGGATCAGGATATGAGCAGGATGGTGGATATAGTGTAAAGGAAATTATAAGTTTGACCAAAATCTAATAAAATCTAATGAAAATTCATATTTGAACGGATCTAGTTTTAATTCTAGTTGAAACATATAGCTCCATGCAAAGGTCAGCTTCAGTGCCTATATATAGTTAGCATTCGTCTTACAGACCAGCAAGGAGAGATGAACAGTTGTCCCTATCAATCAATGTATGATGTAATGTGTGCATTCGGTTGTGATAGGCATTTCTTCATATATGGTGTATGCTAAATGTATATGCTGATGTACGAAGTTCTATGATTGGTTAAAATAGAACGCTTCCTTGTAAGTCTATTCTGTAATACAATAAAGAGAGGGGCACTCCCCACACGGGCACACAACATCATGGCGGCCGTGCGTAAGTAAGCATTTGTGTGTGTCTCTCATTGTCTTTAAATAATGTTAATTTCCCCGACATTAATTGGTGGCGAATGCAGCTGTCAGGCCGGTTGCAGAGGTTATAATGGCGGTTCTGGGGTTTTTTTTCATGTTTGCCTGTGAATTCCGGATAAGTCTGTTTTTGCAGACAGGGCAGATATGAAATCTCTGGTTCGGGAACTTATTGCCTCTGTGTATACAAGCTGACTAGATCACTGCTGCCTATTTTAAGATTACGTAATATGCATTGTGAAGGAACAACAGGTGTTTGAGACTGATGCTAAGTGTGATATCGTGTATGATGCATGCTGTAACGATGCTGATTTTGATACAAACTATGAAGCATGTTTGTCTGTCGCTTATGGTCTAAGCAAATGCGTTTAAAGTCTAGGGAACTGCGCATTTATGAGGTGGTCAGGGAACCACAAGAGTTGCTTTAATGAACAGATTTCTAAATTGTCAATAAGGACTAAAGAGTACTAATAGCAGAGGTTGCCAGGGGCACTCCGCTTTTAGCCGGGGAAATCTGACAGTGACAGTTTGGGGGTTAGATATATGGAAAATCGGTCGACCGTCCCCAATTCTGTGTAAAAGATCATATTAGTGATCAGACTTAGAAAATGAGGGTTTTAGAGCTGCCTTTAAGGTGGGATTTTCCCTAAACAGGAAGCATCAGTTTCGGCTGTGTAAAAATTGTCTTAAGTTAGTTTGTGACAGTGTAGGAAAGAAATGTTTTCTTATTAGTGCATGCTATATGGTACTAACAGCTAAACAAGATTGTCTGTGTCTAATTGCCTGTAATTCCTGAGGGTGTATGTTCAGGAGAAACATATCACATTATTTGGGCTGCTAGAGACAGCACAAGTTAGAGGAAGTTTGCCAAGAGAGCACTTCTGGGTGAAATTCCAAGTAGAGTTTTTCACAAAAAAGAAGGATGGGAAATATTGTAAGGAAAAAGTCGACTCAGTTCCCATCCACATCAGGGTTATTGGCAGAAGACATAATGACAAAAGAGGTTGGTAAATACACTTGTCATAATATAAAACCAAATTTTAAGACAAATGCATATCAAAGGTGATATTGAGGACACATGAGGACATACACACAAAAAAAAAAAAAAAAAAAAAATGGAAAAAAGATTAGAATTAAACGATGATTCAGAAATCCTTTTAAAAGAGCTACGAAGGATAGTATTTAAAAAAAAAAAAAAACTCTGCCTTGCCTTCTCAAAATCAGCTGTCATGTAACATGAGTTCTGGTAAGCTATTTTAAGGTGCTTCTAGGCCAGTGTAAGCTCAAATTCACAAGCTGCTATTTGTGAGACAAAGTTTTGGAGTATAGATTTGTTTGAAATGACTTCTGTAATGCAGTTTTTCAGCGAATTTAAGGAAGAAGTTGGTAAGTTTTCTTATCATTTTTCTTTATTATAGAATGTTTATGGAAGTTATTTAAATTTAATTATGCATGTCACTGCTAAAACTTAGCCATGAAAAGTTTAGCAGTTGAATGAAACAAAAAGTAACAATGAAAGTTTTTTTTTAAGAAACATAAGTAGCTACTGTAAAAAAAAAAAAAAAAAATGGGGTCTTGTACAAGAATAAAGTTAAATTAGTTAATTAGTTTTATATGCCGCCATTGCTTTAAATTAAATTGCATTAAATTAAATTGCATTAAATTAGATTTGAATTAAAATAAGTTAAATTAAAAATTGAATTGAAATAAAGTAAAGTAAAGAAGGAACATTATTTTAAGGTATTAAGTTTTAATTAAATATTGTATACAATATGTAATATGATATGTGAATAATGCTATCTGGAAGATTATTTCCATAGAACAAAGTAAGGATCCGACCTTGTTCTCCTGGAAATTGTGTAAATGTGTAATGTTTAATTTATTTGATATTTATGTTTTTATGTTTTAACAGCAGCTGTGAAGATAATTAATTATTCTATGAGACACTTGCATTCCTTGAAACTTTTGTTAAACTGGACCAATGGCTGGCATAGTGGAAAAAAAAAAGTAGCCATTTTGGAGTTTTTCCTTTGCCAATTGACATAACTGAAAATGCACAGTAACATGACTCTCCTGTTTGTAGGTGGTCTGCAAGTACATGAGCAGACATTTTTTGATTTTTAAAAGTTTACCATGGTTAATCTTTATGTGCAGCAATCTAAATTGCTCTGGTAAAAGATTTATATGAGAACTGTTTGCTGTATTAATCTGGTGTAAGTCATTTTTGACTGATGGTCCTCTTTAAGATAAGTATTTGGTAACTGGTTTAAGAAATTGTCTAAAGAAATATCTTCATGATATTTGGTTTCAAAGCTTAAGAATGTTTTAAGCAGCTGTTTGTGTATGTCGTAATGCTCTAATTTTGAGTAAAGTTTTTTTATGAAATAGATTAAGTTCATTTGATAAGAATACTGTGAGAATGGTATTACTTGTATATGAATGTCTTTGAACAAATAAGTAATAACTTTGGAAGGCGTAATTAATACAAAATTATTAAGAGCCTTATTTGCTGTCTTAGGATGCATGTCAGTAGTTGCCAAGGACAGTGAAGGACAAATGCTACATGTCACTTCACTCAAGAAGTGTCTTATGCGTTCAAATTATTCTTATACAAGTCTAAATACTTATTTACGTTAAAAAAAAGGCTTTAAGATATATTTTTGTAACAATGGTCAATTACCTTTTTGTTTTGGAAAAAGAAAGATTTACTAGTATATTGAAGCCTAGTTAAAGTCCGATTATTGTAATTAGAGTTTGCCTTATTAGATATAAGGTTCCATATTTATTTTTAATCTTGTTAAAAGTCATCATTATTTAAAGCAATTAACAGTCGGTTCAAAAAACTTTTCTATATGGTTTTAAAAAGGTTTTTCTCCAGCACGTTTTAAAGTGATCAGTACTTGGAGAAGTTTTGTGAAATACAAGTTCACCTTTTGGTGTTACACCTAGTGAAGGTTTTAAAAATAGAATGAGCTAGAAGTATTTTTGGCCTTTCTGAATTACTAATGTTAAGAGCTGAACAGAGCTAAATGAAGTTGAATTTGTTCCACAGAGTTCAAACAAAGAGGGGAAATATGTATAATGATTACATTCTTTGGTATTAAAAAGGTGTTTGAACTCATGAAACAATTTAATAAGCATAACACTTTATATGTTATAAAAAATATTTGTGTTTAGGTGAAGTACACAGATACGCCTCCTTTACCTCTCTTCTGCGTTTTCAGAAGTACATATTTAATTTGTTTTTAATTAAAGAATAGCAATTTATCACCATGAAGGATCATACATAATGAGGTTTTTGTGATAGTGGATGATAAAGGTGAAAAATTTTGCTTTTAGCATAAATGGCTGAAGGAAGAACACATCACTGAAATGTATGAATTGGCATTAGGTGGAAGGCAAAATGTGTGCACTGACAATAGATTAGCTTATGAGAAAGGCTATAGATGGAATATTTTTATGATGTTGTTGTATAACTGAAACAAATTAATGAGAGTTATGGTGACAGCCATGAATCCTGATCATGAATTCCTATGAGGCCCTCAAACACGCTGGCATTTCTGGAAAAGGTTCATACCCAATACAAATCTCACCTGAGAGACTCAGTGCCACTTGCTGCCAAGATGAGACTGCGAAAGGAGTAAGTCTTGAGCTCAAGCATTGGTAGTACTTAGGTTGGAGGAACTGTGGGTAATGATAAGTGTCAAAGCGTAAGTCTGCTTCAGGGAGAAGCGCTGCTGGACTTATTTGCCTCTCGATGGTGCCTCAAGAAGACATAGCCCATAGCCCAGTATGTGTCACTGTCCAACTTAGTCAGCCCAGTACAGTGCATTACATTGTTTCAGATATAAGCAATATTGATATTTAATTTAGTTTATATGAAGACCTGTTGTCCAGGTAATATAGTGTAAGTATTTACTCAGTGCATACTTAGGCCTAACCATCCATTTCAGAGATTGCAGAACTACATCCAACTATCTGAAGTGTGACTTTATTAGTATGTTTTGGTGAACAAGGTGTTATTGGAATCATATTGGATTCTTTAAAATTATAAAAGTCTATTAAGAAAAATCTATGAAATGATTAAATTGTTTATGCCCATTTGTCATTCTTATATTTAAGTTAAGATGAAGGATGAAAAGGTCTTTTAAGATAAGTATGTAACAGATGAAAGGACCACTGGAAAGAAAGTATTCAAAGGCTTTGTTATAGTGAATTTTGCATGGTTTACAGTTTTCTTATTTGGATGTGTTTGCCATTGCAGAAATCTCTGGATACAGTCATGAGATACTAAGTGCAGATGAGTTAATAATTGCATCAGTAGAAAGAGAAAAGAGCCTGAGTACCAATCAAAAGACAGAAGTTGGCTTCAGCGGCAAAAGAGCATCATTTTTTTACTTTGCCTTATTGTTAATTGTGCTGCTGTTATGAATTTGTACTTTGTACATACGTGATTGGTTATTTTGAAAATCTTCAAGAAATTGTATATTTCTCTTCTTATTTGAAGTCATTCATGATGCAAAATGTTTGTAAACATTTTTAAGACAGTTGTGAATAGAATAATGGCATCTAAGTGTATTTTTCACATGGAGGGAAACGCTGCAGGTGTGCATGGTGATTAAGGCTAAAGGCCTAGTCCAAGTATTGATGCTAAGCAGAAAGAGTTAGTTCTTCTGAATAGTACCAGTACTGCATGCCTTTGCGGAATGACTATTGTCTCCTTACCTCAAGTTCTTAGAAATTTGGGCTAACGAAATGTACGCCAAGGCCTGTGAAGTATTTCACTCTCGTCAAAGCAAGATGCTTGGTCTTGCTCTGACTTTCTTAAAAGTGAATTAAAGGTGTATTAACTGTAGTGGTTAGAATAAATATTTGCTGTTTACATATGACAAGATAAGATCATATTAGTAAAGTAACTAATGGGCAGTGGATAATTTAAAAATTTTAGTTTATACTTTGGGAAAAAAAGACATTTTGGTTTTACAAGTAGGTTGTAATAGATAAATATTCATTGGAAGACTTTTTGATTATAATATGACTAAACTAATTGATTATTGGGATTTTAGATTATTAGATTTGGTCAAAAATTATAAAAAGGAGGAACATGTAAAGGAAATTATAAGTTTGACCAAAATCTAATAAAATCTAATGAAAATTCATATTTGAACGGATCTAGTTTTAATTCTAGTTGAAACATATAGCTCCATGCAAAGGTCAGCTTCAGTGCCTATATATAGTTAGCATTCGTCTTACAGACCAGCAAGGAGAGATGAACAGTTGTCCCTATCAATCAATGTATGATGTAATGTGTGCATTCGGTTGTGATAGGCATTTCTTCATATATGGTGTATGCTAAATGTATATGCTGATGTACGAAGTTCTATGATTGGTTAAAATAGAACGCTTCCTTGTAAGTCTATTCTGTAATACAATAAAGAGAGGGGCACTCCCCACACGGGCACACAACATCATGGCGGCCGTGCGTAAGTAAGCATTTGTGTGTGTCTCTCATTGTCTTTAAATAATGTTAATTTCCCCGACAATAGGGATCAGGATATGAGCAGGATGGTGGATATAGGGATCAGGATATGAGCAGGATGGTGGATATAGGGATCAGGGTATGAGCAGGATGATGGATATAGGGATCAGGATATGAGCAGGATGGTGGATATAGGGATCAGGGTATGAGCAGGATGATGGATATAGGGATCGGGATATGAGCGGGATGGTGGATATAGGGATCAGGATATGAGCAGGATGGTGGATATAGGGATCAGGGTATGAGCAGGATGATGGATATAGGGATCAGGATATGAGCGGGATGGTGGATATAGGGATCAGGATATGAGCAGGATGGTGGATATAGGGATCAGGGTATGAGCGGGATGGTGGATATAGGGATCAGTATATGAGCAGGATGGTGGATATAGGGATCAGGATATGAGCGGGATGGTGGATATAGGGATCAGGATATGAGCAGGATGGTGGATATAGGGATCAGGATATGAGCGGGATGGTGGATATAGGGATCAGGATATGAGCGGGATGGTGGATATAGGGATCAGGATATGAGCGGGATGGTGGATATAGGGATCAGGATATGAGCGGGATGGTGGATATAGGGATCAGGGTATGAGCAGGATGGTGGATATAGGGATCAGGATATGAGCAGGATGGTGGATATAGGGATCAGGGTATGAGCGGGATGGTGGATATAGGGATCAGGATATGAGCAGGATGGTGGATATAGGGATCAGGGTATGAGCAGGATGGTGGATATAGGGATCAGGATATGAGCAGGATAGTGGATATAGGGATCAGGATATGAGCAGGATGGTGGATATAGGGATCAGGATATGAGCAGGATGGTGGATATAGGGATCAGGATATGAGCAGGATGGTGGATATAGGGATCAGGATATGAGCAGGATGGTGGATATAGGGATCAGGATATGAGCGGGATGGTGGATATAGGGATCAGGATATGAGCACGATGGTGGATATAGGGATCAGGATATGAGCGGGATGGTGGATATAGGGATCAGGGTATGAGCAGGATGGTGGATATAGGGATCAGGATATGAGCAGGATGGTGGATATAGGGATCAGTATATGAGCGGGATGGTGGATATAGGGATCAGGATATGAGCAGGATGGTGGATATAGGGATCAGGATATGAGCAGGATGGTGGATATAGGGATCAGGATATGAGGGGGATGGTGGATATAGGGATCAGGATATGAGCAGGATGGTGGATATAGGGATCAGGATATGAGCAGGATGGTGGATATAGGGATCAGGATATGAGCAGGATGGTGGATATAGGGATCAGGATATGAGCAGGATGATGGATATAGGGATCAGTATATGAGCAGGATGGTGGATATAGGGATCAGGATATGAGCGGGATGGTGGATATAGGGATCAGGATATGAGCAGGATGGTGGATATAGGGATCGGGATATGAGCAGGATGGTGGATATAGGGATCAGGATATGAGCAGGATGGTGGATATAGGGATCAGGATATGAGCAGGATGGTGGATATAGGGATCAGGATATGAGCAGGATGGTGGATATAGGGATCAGGATATGAGCAGGATGGTGGATATAGGGATCAGGATATGAGCAGGATGGTGGATATAGGGATCAGGATATGAGCAGGATGGTGGATATAGGGATCAGGATATGAGCAGGATGGTGGATATAGGGATCAGGGTATGAGCAGGATGATGGATATAGGGATCAGGATATGAGCAGGATGGTGGATATAGGGATCAGGATATGAGCAGGATGATGGATATAGGGATCAGGATATGAGCAGGATGGTGGATATAGGGATCAGAATATGAGCAGAATGGTGGATATAGGGATCAGGATATGAGCGGGATGGTGGATATAGGGATCAGGATATGAGCGGGATGGTGGATATAGGGATCAGGATATGAGCAGGATGGTGGATATAGGGATCAGGATATGAGCAGGATGGTGGATATAGGGATCGGGATATGAGCAGGATGGTGGATATAGGGATCAGGATATGAGCGGGATAGTGGATATAGGGATCAGGATATGAGCAGGATGGTGGATATAGGGATCAGGATATGAGCAGGATGGTGGATATAGGGATCAGGATATGAGCAGGATGGTGGATATAGGGATCAGGATATGAGCAGGATGGTGGATATAGGGATCAGGATATGAGCAGGATGGTGGATATAGGGATCAGGATATGAGCAGGATGGTGGATATAGGGATCAGGATATGAGCAGGATGGTGGATATAGGGATCAGGGTATGAGCAGGATGGTGGATATAGGGATCAGGGTATGAGCAGGATGGTGGATGTAGGGATCAGGATATGAGCAGGATGGTGGATATAGGGATCAGGGTATGAGCAGGATGGTGGATATAGGGATCGGGATATGAGCAGGATGGTGGATATAGGGATCAGGATATGAGCGGGATGGTGGATATAGGGATCAGGATATGAGCAGGATGATGGATATAGGGATCAGGATATGAGCAGGATGGTGGATATAGGGATCAGGATATGAGCAGGATGGTGGATATAGGGATCAGGATATGAGCGGGATGGTGGATATAGGGATCGGGATGGTGGCACAAGGTGGGCCTGCAGTTACTGATGCGCTCTTCATGGGCGGGGCCTGCAGTGTCTGATGAGCTCCTCATGGGCGGGGCCTGCAGTTACTGATGCACTCTTCATGGGCGGGGCCTGCAGTGACTGCTGATCTCCTCATGGGCGGGGCCTGCAGTGACTGATGAGCTCCTCATGGGCGGGGCCTGCACTTTATATATGTGGCTCAGCAACCAGTGAACTACTAGACTCATCATGCCATATAGTGAGATATAATTGGTGGGTGTCAGGTTTACCTTTCTCGCCCCTGTCGCCCTTCTCTCCGCTGATTCCGGGTGCTCCCGGGGGCCCTGTACACGAGGAGACACAGAGCAGCGTCATTACCTACACAATGGATGACTATAATCCCAGCATTAGAAATTACTCACCTTGTATTCCCAACCCGGGGTCTCCTGGAGGACCCTGCTCCCCCCGGGCACCAGCATCACCTGCAAGAGGCAAATTATGACATCACACAATGATGACTTCACATATGACATCACACAGAAACTGGGGACACAAAGTGCTTACCTTTCTCTCCGCTGGGCCCTGGTGCTCCTGGCTCACCCTTCATCCCTGTGGAGGTACAAATATATCACAGCCTCATATAAACCTAATAATCCATCATCCTCATCAGCATCCAGTGTGACTCCCAAACAATCCATCCTTCTACCATTATCATACTATAACCATCATCCCCTCATCCATCATCCCTTCCTCCATTCATGGTCACCCATCATCATCATCCCTTCCTCCATTCATGGTCACCCATCATCCCTTCCTCCATTCATGGTCACCCATCATCATCCCTTCCTCCATTCATGGTCACCCATCATCATCCCTTCCTCCATTCATGGTCACCCATCATCATCCCTTCCTCCATTCATGGTCACCCATCATCCTTCCTCCATTCATGGTCACCCATCATCATCATCATCATCATCATCCTTCCTCCATTCATGGTCACCCATCATCATCATCCCTTCCTCCATTCATGGTCACCCATCATCATCATCCCTTCCTCCATTCATGGTCACCCATCATCCCTTCCTCCATTCATGGTCACCCATCATCATCATCCCTTCCTCCATTCATGGTCACCCATCATCCCTTCCTCCATTCATGGTCACCCATCATCCCTTCCTCCATTCATGGTCACCCATCATCCCTTCCTCCATTCATGGTCACCCATCATCCCTTCCTCCATTCATGGTCACCCATCATCCCTTCCTCCATTCATGGTCACCCATCATCATCATCCCTTCCTACATTCATGGCCACCCATCATCATCCCTTCCTCCATTCATGGTCACCCATCATCATCATCCCTTCCTACATTCATGGTCACCCATCATCATCCCTTCCTCCATTCATGGTCACCCATCATCATCATCCCTTCCTCCATTCATGGTCACCCATCATCATCATCCCTTCCTCCATTCATGGTCACCCATCATCATCATCCCTTCCTCCATTCATGGTCACCCATCATCATCATCCCTTCCTCCATTCATGGTCACCCATCATCATCATCCCTTCCTCCATTCATGGTCACCCATCATCATCATCCCTTCCTCCATTCATGGTCACCCATCATCATCATCCCTTCCTCCATTCATGGTCACCCATCATCCCTTCCTCCATTCATGGTCACCCATCATCATCCCTTCCTCCATTCATGGTCACCCATCATCATCATCCCTTCCTCCATTCATGGTCACCCATCATCATCATCATCACTTCCTCTATTCATGGTCACCCATCATCATCCCTTCCTCCATTCATGGTCAGCCATCATCATCATCCCTTCCTCCATTCATGGTCAGCCATCATCATCATCAGCCCTTCCTCCATTCATGGTCACCCATCATAATCATCCCTTCATTCATGGTCACCCATCATCATCATCCCTTCCTCCATTCATGGTCACCCATCATCATCATCATCCCTTCCTCCATTCATGGTCACCCATCATCATCATCATCCCTTGCTCCATTCATGGTCACCCATCATCATCATCCCTTCCTCCATTCATGGTCACCCATCATCATCATCCCTTCCTCCATTCATGGTCACCCATCATCATCATCCCTTCCTCCATTCATGGTCACCCATCATCATCATCCCTTCCTCCATTCATGGTCACCCATCATCATCATCATCACTTCCTCCATTCATGGTCACCCATCATCATCATCATCACTTCCTCTATTCATGGTCAGCCATCATCATCATCCCTTCCTCCATTCATGATCAGCCATCATCATCATCCCTTCCTCCATTCATGGTCACCCATCATCCCTTTCTCCATTCATGGTCACCCATCATCATCATCCCTTCCTCCATTCATGGTCACCCATCATCATCATCATCATCACTTCCTCCATTCATGGTCACCCATCATCATCATCATCATCATCACTTCCTCTATTCATGGTCAGCCATCATCATCATCCCTTCCTCCATTCATGATCAGCCATCATCATCATCCCTTCCTCCATTCATGGTCACCCATCATCGTCCCTTCCTCCATTCATGGTCACCAATCATCATCATCCCTTCCTCCATTCATGGTCACCCATCATCATCATCCCTTCCTCCATTCATGGCCACCCATCATCATCATCCCTTCCTCCATTCATGGTCACCCATCATCATCATCCCTTCCTCCATTCATGGTCACCCATCATCATCATCCCTTCCTCCATTCATGGTCACCCATCATCATCCCTTCCTCCATTCATGGTCACCCATCATCATCATCGATTCCTCCATTCTTGGTCACCCATCATCATCATCCCTTCCTCCATTCATGGTCACCCAATATCATCATCATCCCTTCCTCCATTCATGGTCACCCAATATCATCATCCCTTCCTCCATTCATGGTGACCCATCATCATCATCCCTTCCTCCATTCATGGTCACCCATCATCATCATCCCTTCCTCCATTCATGGTCACTGACCCATCATCATCCCTTCCTCCATTCATGGTCACCCATCATCATCATCATCATCATCATCCCTTCCTCCATTCATGGTCACCCATCATCATCATCATCATCCCTTCCTCCATTCATGGTCACCCATCATCATCATCCCTTCCTCCATTCATGGTTACCCATCATCCCTTCCTCCATTCATGGTCACCCATTATCATCATCCCTTCCTCCATTCATGGTCACCCATCATCATCATCCCTTCCTCCATTCATGGTCACCCATCATCCCTTCCTCCATTCATGGTCACCCATCATCATCATCCCTTCCTCCATTCATGGTCACCCATCATCATCATCCCTTCCTCCATTCATGGTCACCCATCATCATCATCCCTTCCTCCATTCATGGTCACCCATCATCATCATCCCTTCCTCCATTCATGGTTACCCATCATCCCTTGCTCCATTCATGGTCACCCATCATCATCATCCCTTCCTCCATTCATGGTTACCCATCATCCCTTCCTCCATTCATGGTTACCCATCATCCCTTTCTCCATTCATGGTCACCCATCATCATCATCCCTTCCTCCATTCATGGTCACCCATCATCATCATCATCCCTTCCTCCATTCATGGTCAACCATCATCATCATCATCATCATCATCATCATCATCATCACTTCCTCTATTCATGGTCACCCATCATCATCCCTTCCTCCATTCATGGTCAGCCATCATCATCATCCCTTCCTCCATTCATGGTCACCCATCATCATCATCATCCCTTCCTCCATTCATGGTCACCCATCATCATCATCATCCCTTCCTCCATTCATGGTCACCCATCATCATCATCCCTTCCTCCATTCATGGTCACCCATCATCATCATCGCTTCCTCCATTCTTGGTCACCCATCATCATCCCTTCCTCCATTCATGGTCACCCATCATCATCATCATCCCTTCCTCCATTCATGGTCACCCATCATCATCATCATCATCATCCCTTCCTCCATTCATGGTCACCCATCATCATCATCCCTTCCTCCATTCATGGTTACCCATCATCCCTTCCTCCATTCATGGTCACCCATTATCATCATCCCTTCCTCCATTCATGGTCACCCATCATCATCATCATCATCATCCCTTCCTCCATTCATGGTTACCCATCATCCCTTCCTCCATTCATGGTCACCCATTATCATCATCCCTTCCTCCATTCATGGTCACCCATCATCATCATCATCATCCCTTCCTCCATTCATGGTCACCCATCATCATCATCCCTTCCTCCATTCATGGTCACCCATTATCATCATCCCTTCCTCCATTCATGGTCACCCATCATCATCATCATCATCATCCCTTCCTCCATTCATGGTCACCCATCATCATCATCATCATCATCCCTTCCTCCATTCATGGTCACCCATCATCATCATCCCTTCCTCCATTCATGGTCACCCATCATCATCATCATCATCCCTTCCTCCATTCATGGTCACCCATTATCATCATCCCTTCCTCCATTCATGGTCACCCATCATCATCATCATCATCCCTTCCTCCATTCATGGTCACCCATCATCATCATCATCCTTCCTCCATTCATGGTCACCCATCATCATCATCATCATCATCCCTTCCTCCATTCATGGTCACCCATCATCATCATCATCATCATCCCTTCCTCCATTCATGGTCACCCATCATCATCATCCCTTCCTCCATTCATGGTTACCCATCATCCCTTCCTCCATTCATGGTCACCCATTATCATCATCCCTTCCTCCATTCATGGTCACCCATCATCATCATCATCATCATCCCTTCCTCCATTCATGGTCACCCATCATCATCATCATCATCCCTTCCTCCATTCATGGTCACCCATCATAATCATCCCTTCCTCCATTCATGGTCACCCATCATCATCATCCCTTCCTCCATTCATGGTCACCCATCATCATCATCCCTTCCTCCATTCATGGTCACCCATCATCATCATCCCTTCCTCCATTCATGGTTATCCATCATCCCTTCCTCCATTCATGGTCACCCATCATCATCATCCCTTTCTCCATTCATGGTCACCCATCATCATCATCCCTTCCTCCATTCATGGTCACCCATCATCATCATCATCCCTTCCTCCATTCATGGTCACCCATCATCATCATCATCATCCCTTCCTCCATTCATGGTCACCCATCATCATCATCCCTTCCTCCATTCATGGTCACCCATCATCATCATCCCTTCCTCCATTCATGGTTACCCATCATCCCTTTCTCCATTCATGGTCACCCATCATCATCATCCCTTCCTCTATTCATGGTCACCCATGCATCACCCATCTGGAGGTCCCGGTGGACTGGGTGGTCCTTGTAGCCCCGCCCCCACGCTGCTGCCCCCTCCTGTAATCACAGACACACACAGTCAGTAGTGCAGATGGTCACTTGGCCCCATCGCCCCCCAATGAAGTTAAATCGCCCACCAGCGACTCCATACATCATGTGACCCGGAAAAATCACATGACAGCTCACCTGGCCGCCCAGGTACAGGTGAGAGATGGGCCCCAGAGACTCACTGCTGGAACTGAGGCCCCAGAAACAGCCAAGGACTGTGACCCCGATGGAGTGAGACTGGTCTCCAATAACAGAACATCTCACCATTGTCGCCCTTCTCTCCCTTCAGTCCTGGGGGCCCCGGTGCCCCTCTCTCCCCCGGTGCCCCTCTCTCCCCGGTGCCCCTCTCTCCCCCGGTGTCCCTCTCTCCCCGGTGCCCCTCTCTTCCCCGGAGCCCTCTCTCCCCGGTGCCCCTCTCTCCCCGGTGCCCCTCTCTCCCCGTTGCCCCTCTCTCCCCGGTGCTCCTCTCTTTCCCGGTGCCCCTCTCTCTCCCGGTGCCCCTCTCTCCCTCGGTGCCCCTCTCTCCCCCGGTGCCCCTCTCTCCCCCGGTGCCCCTGGTGCAGCTCTCTCTCCCCCGGTGCCCCTGGTGCAGCTCTCTCTCCCCGGTGCCCCTCTCTCTCCCGGTGCCCCTCTCTTCCCGGTGCCCCTCTCTCCCCCGGTGCCCCTCTCTCCCTCGGTGCCCCTCTCTCCCCCGGTGCCCCTCTCTCCCTCTTTGCCCCTCTCTCCCCCGGTGCCCCTGGTGCAGCTCTCTCTCCCCCGGTGCCCCTCTCTCCCCCGGTGCCTCTCTCTCCCCGGTGCCCCTCTCTCCCCTGGTGCAGCTCTCTCTCCCCCGGTGCCCCTCTCTCCCCCGGTGCCTCTCTCTCCCCGGTGCCCTCTCTCCCCCGGTGCCCCTCTCTCCCCCGGTGCCTTCTCTCCCCCGGTGCATTCTCTCCCCCGGTACCCAACTTCTCTCCCGGTGCGCCTCTTCTTTCCCCCAGTGCCCCTCTCTCCCCCAGTGCCCCTCTCTCTCCGGTGCTCCTCTCTCCCCCGGTGCCCCTCACTTCTCGGTGCCTCTCTCTCCCCGGTGCCCCTCTCTCCCCCGGTGCCCCTCTCTCCCCCGGTGCAGCTCTCTCTCCCCCGGTGCCCTCTCTCCCCGGTGCCCCTCTCTCCCCAGGTGCCCCTCTCTCCCCCGGTGCCCCTCTTTCCCCCGGTGCCCCTCTCTCCCCGGTGCCCCTCTCTCCCCGGTGCCCCTCTCTCCCTCGATGCCCCTCTCTCCCCCGGTGCCCCTCTCTCTCCCTGTGCCCTTCTCTCCCCCGGTGCCCCTCTCTCCCCAGTGCCACTCTCTCCCCGGTGCCCCTCTCTCCCGATGCCCCTCTCTCCCCCGGTGCCCCTCTCTCTCCCCCGGTGCCCCTCTCTCCCCGGTGCCCCCCTCTCCCTGGTACCCCACTTCTCTCCCTGGTGCCCCTCTTCTCTCCCCCGGTGCCCCTCTCTCCCTGGTGCCCCTCTCTCCCCGGTGCCCCTCTCTCCCCCGGTGCCCCTCTCTCCCCCGGTGCCCCTCTCTACCCAGTGCCCCTCTCTCCCCCGGTGCCCCTCTCTCCCCCGGTGCCCCTCTCTCCCTCGGTGCCCCTCTCTCCCCCGGTGCCCCTGGTGCAGCTCTCTCTCCCCCGGTGACCCTGGTGAAGCTCTCTCTCTCCCGGTGCCCCTCTCTCCCCCGGTGCCCCTCTCTCCCCCGGTGCCTCTCTCTCCCCGGTGCCCCTCTCTCCCCCGATGCCCTCTCTCCCCCGGTGCCTTCTCTCCCCCGATACCCACTTCTCTCCCCGGTGCCTTCTCTCCCCCGATACCCCACTTCTCTCCCCGGTGCCCCTCTTCTCTCCCCAGTGCCCCTCTCTCCCCGGTGCCCCTCTCTCCCCGGTGCCCCTCTCTCTTCGGTGCTCCTCTCTCCCCCGGTGCCCCTCACTTCCCGGTGCCTCTCTCTCCCCCGGTGCCCCTCTCTCCCCCGGTGCCCCTCTTCTCTTCCCGGTGCCCCTCTCTCCCCGGTGCCCCTCTCTCCCGGTGTCCCTCTCTCCCCAGGTGCCCCTCTCTCCCCTGGTGCCCCTCTCTCCCCCGGTGCCCCTCTCTCTTCGGTGCTCCTCTCTCCCCCGGTGCCCCTAACTTCCCGGTGCCTCTCTCTCCCCCGGTGCCCCTCTCTCTCCCGGTGCCCCTCTTCTCTTCCCCGGTGCCCCTCTCTCCCCCGGTGCCCCTCACTTCCCGGTGCCTCTCTCTCCCCCGGTGCCCCTCTCTCCCCCGGTGCCCCTCTCTCCCCCGGTGCCCCTCTTCTCTTCCCCGGTGCCCCTCTCTCCCCGGTGCCCCTCTCTCCCCGGTGTCCCTCTCTCCCCAGGTGCCCCTCTCTCCCCTGGTGCCCCTCTCTCCTCAGGTGCCCCTTTCTCCCCGGTGCCCCTCTCTCCCCCGGTGCCCCTCACTTCCTGGTGCCTCTCTCTCTCCCCGGTGCCCCTCTCTCCCCCGGTGCCTTCTCTCCCCGGTACCCCACTTCTCTCCCCGATGCGCCTCTTCTTTCCCCCAGTGCCCCTCTCTCCCCAGGTGCCCCTCTCTCCCCTGGTGCCCCTCTCTCCTCAGGTGCCCCTTTCTCCCCGGTGCCCCTCTCTCCCCCGGTGCCCCTCACTTCCCGGTGCCTCTCTCTCTCCCCGGTGCCCCTCTCTCCCCCGGTGCCCCTCTCTCCCCCGGTACCCCACTTCTCTCCCCGATGCGCCTCTTCTTTCCCCCAGTGCCCTCTCTCCCCAGGTGCCCCTCTCTCCCTGGTGCCCCTCTCTCCTCAGGTGCCCCTTTCTCCCCCGGTGCCCCTCTCTCCCCCGGTGCCCCTCACTTCCCGGTGCCTCTCTCTCTCCCCGGTGCCCCTCTCTCCCCCGGTGCCTTCTCTCCCCCGGTACCCCACTTTTCTCCCCGATGCGCCTCTTCTTTCCCCCAGTGCCCCTCTCTCCCCCGGTGCCCCTCTCTCCCCCGGTGCCTTCTCTCCCCCGGTACCCCACTTCTCTCCCCGGTGCGCCTTCTCTCCCCCAGTGCCCCTCTCTCTCCGGTGCTCCTCTCTCCCCCGCTACCCCTCACTTCCCGGTGCCCCTCTCTCCCCCGGAGCCCTCTCTCCCCCGGTGCCCCTCTCTCCCCGGTGCCCCTCTCTCCCCAGGTGCCCCTCTCTCCCCAGGTGCCCCTCTCTCCTCAGGTGCCCCTCTCTCCCCCGGTGCCCCTCTCTCCCCGGTGCCCCTCTCTCCCCAGGTGCCCCTCTCTCCCCAGGTGCCCCTCTCTCCTCAGGTGCCCCTCTTTCCCCCGGTGCCCCTCTCTCCCCCGGTGCCCCTCTCTCCCTCGATGCCCCTCTCTCCCCCGGTGCCCCTCTCTCTCCCTGTGCCCTTCTCTCCCCCGGTGCCCCTCTCTCCTCCAGTGCCACTCTCTCCCCGGTGCCCCTCTCTCCCCGGTGCCCCTCTCTCCCCGGTGCCCCTCTCTCCCCCGGTACCCCACTTCTCTCCCTGGTGCCCCTCTTCTCTCCCCCGGTTCCCCTCTCTCCCTGGTGCCCCTCTCTCCCCGGTGCCCCTCTCTCCCCCGGTGTCCCTCTCTCCCCAGCGCCCCTCTCTCCCCGGTGCCCCTCTCTCCCCCGGTGCCCCTCTCTCCCTCGGTGTCCCTCTCTCCCCCAGTGCCCCTCTCTCCCCCGGTTCCCCTGGTGCAGCTCTCTCTCCCCCGGTGCCCCTGGTGCAGCTCTCTCTCTCCCCCAGTGCCCCTCTCTCCCCCGGTGCCCCTCTCTCCCCCGGTGCCTTCTCTCCCCCGGTACCCCACTTCTCTCCCCGGTGCGCCTCTTCTCTCCCCAGTGCCCCTCTCTCTCCGGTGCTCCTCTCTCCCCCGCTACCCCTCACTTCCGGTGCCCCTCTCTCCCCCGGAGCCCTCTCTCCCCCGGTGCCCCTCTCTCCCCGGTGCCCCTCTCTCCCCAGGTGCCCCTCTCCCCAGGTGCCCCTCTCTCCTCAGGTGCCCCTCTCTCCCCCGGTGCCCCTCTCTCCCCCGGTGCCCCTCTCTCCCCGGTGCCCCTCTCTCCCCAGGTGCCCCTCTCTCCTCAGGTGCCCCTCTTTCCCCCGGTGCCCCTCTCTCCCCCGGTGCCCCTCTCTCCCTCGATGCCCTCTCTCCCCGGTGCCCCTCTCTCTCCCTGTGCCCTTCTCTCCCCCGGTGCCCCTCTCTCCTCCAGTGCCACTCTCTCCCCCGGTGCCCCTCTCTCCCCGGTGCCCCTCTCTCCCGGTGCCCCTCTCTCCCCGGTACCCCACTTCTCTCCCTGGTGCCCCTCTTCTCTCCCCGGTTCCCCTCTCTCCCTGGTGCCCCTCTCTCCCCGGTGCCCCTCTCTCCCCCGGTGTCCCTCTCTCCCCAGCGCCCCTCTCTCCCCCGGTGCCCCTCTCTCCCCCGGTGCCCCTCTCTCCCTCGGTGTCCCTCTCTCCCCCAGTGCCCCTCTCTCCCCGGTGCCCCTGGTGCAGCTCTCTCTCTCCCCCGGTGCCCCTCTCTCCCTGGTGCCTCTCTCTCTCCCCCGGTGCCCCTCTCTCCCCCGGTGCCCCTCTCTCCCCCGTGCCTTCTCTCCCCCGATACCCCACTTCTCTCCCCGGTGCCCCTCTTCTCTCCCCCAGTGCCCCTCTCTCCCCGGTGCCCCTCTCTCCCCCGGTGCCCCTCTCTCTCCGGTGCTCCTCTCTCCCCCGGTGCCCTCACTTCCCGGTGCCTCTCTCTCCCCCGGTGCCCCACTTCTCTCCTCGGTGCCCCTCTTCTCTTACCCGGTGCCCCTCTCTCCCCCGGTGCCCCTCTCTCCCCGGTGCCCCTCTCTCCCCAGGTGCCCCTCTCTCCCCGGTGCCCCTCTCTCCTCAGGTGCCCCTTTATTCCCCGGTGCCCCTCTCTCCCCCGGTGCCCCTCTCTCCCTTGGTGCCCCTCACTTCCCGGTGCCTCTCTCTCCCCCGGTGCCCCTCTCTCCCCCGGTGCCCCTCTCTCCCCCGGTACCCCACTTCTCTCCCCGGTGCCCCTCTTCTCTTCCCTGGTGCCCCTCTCTCCCCCGGTGCCCTCTCTCCCTGGTGCCCCTCTCTCCCAGGTGCCCCTCTCTCCCCCGGTGCCCCTCTCTCCCCTGGTGCCTCTCTCTCCCCCGGTGCCTTCTCTCCCCCGATACCCCACTTCTCTCCCCGTCGCCCCTCTTCTCTCCCCCAGTGCCCCTCTCTCCCCGGTGCCCCTCTCTCCCCGGTGCCCCTCTCTCTCCGGTGCTCCTCTCTCCCCCGGTGCCCCTCACTTTCCGGTGCCTCTCTCTCCCCCAGTGCCCCTCTCTCCCCCGGTGCCCCTCTCTCCCCAGTACCCCACTTCTCTCCCCGGTGCCCCTCTTCTCTCCCCCCAGTGCCCCTCTCTCCCCCGGTGCCCCTCTCTCCCCGGTGCCCCTCTCTCCCCCAGTGCCCCTCTCTCCCCCGGTGCCCCTCTCTCCCCTGGTGCCTATCTCTCCTAAGGTGCCCCTTTCTCCCCCGGTGCCCCTCTCTCTCCCTGTGCCCTTCTCTCCCCGGTGCCCCTCTCTCCCCCGGTGCCCCTCTCTCCCTCGATGCCCCTCTCTCCCCCGGTGCCCTCTCTCTCCCTGTGCCCTTCTCTCCCCCGGTGCCCCTCTCTCCCCCAGTGCCACTCTCTCCCCGGTGCCCCTCTCTCCCCGATGCCCCTCTCTCCCCCGGTGCCCCTCTCTCTCCCCCGGTGCCCCTCTCTCCCCGGTGCCCCTCTCTCCCCTGGTACCCCACTTCTCTCCCTGGTGCCCCTCTTCTCTCCCCCGGTGCCCCTCTCTCCCTGGTGCCCCTCTCTCCCCGGTGCCCTCTCTCCCCCGGTGCCCCTCTCTCCCAGTGCCCCTCTCTCCCCCGGTGCCCCTCTCTCCCCCGGTGCCCCTCTCTCCCTCGGTGCCCCTCTCTCCCCCGGTGCCCCTGGTGCAGCTCTCTCTCCCCCGGTGACCCTGGTGCAGCTCTCTCTCTCCCGGTGCC